>JAUUEB010011124.1:0-26428 GCA_032362205.1 Clione limacina
TTTTGACAGGTGACATCTTACTTACATGACAGACTAAGAACTTTAACACTGAAAGGTAGAACAACTCGAAGTCAATCAGATAACCTTTAGACATCACATTCTTCTCTACTTCCTTTTTTACACCTTAGCTTACTTATAGATCTGATTTTATCTTTGTTTTTATGTGTTTGTAGCCATTTCTTCTAATGACAAAACTCTTATTTTGACAGAATTGAACTAAATTTTCTAAAACTTTGGTTTTCTGTCCTGACGTATCATGTAAATTATCTCCAGACTTGCATGCTTTTCTTATTACAAACTGAGTCATACTATCTAGAATGTGTGGGTTGCTGTGTGGTCTGTTTTACTCAAATGTTCCTGAAATATTTAATTATCAAAAGCGAGTACTAAAGCACGTTTTGTCTCATTTTGGAGTCAGACAGCCACGCCCATCTTGTCATGTGGTTAGTAGGCACGCTTCTGTCCGTGATGGTTGTTGAAACTGGAATATTCTGATGACAAACGCACCTTCAATACTGACCACATCTTTCTCTAGGCCACCATCACAACCACCACAGAACTCCTTTCTCTAAGTCAATTGACCGTTCAACAAACAGTTGATGATTTACTCTTCAAAGACATCTGACATTCCCAGACTTACAGTCCTCCAGTGTTTTGAGAGTTGACTCTAGGATGACTATCAGCCATGTCAACTACTATTAGGGTAACCTCCAACATTGATGTTGTTTGGCTTCTGTGTTGGCACACTTGGCAGAGGCTTACTGACCAATAGGGGTCATGTACTGTGCCAACTGACCTGCCAGGTCTGAGGACAACATTATGGGGATAAAGAGTCAATTTGTCAGTCAACTCATCACAAACACCAAAACAGTTTTGATTGGTTTTGTTAGAGATATTTGGTTAGTGAGACGGCGCCGTGTTGCTTATCCCCAAGTATTTATTGAAATTTAAGTTTGAAAATAATGAGCATGGACTGATGAGGCAAATCTTATAGAATGTAAAAGTAACGATATCAAAAAACGAATCTGACAAAGATTACAAAAAATAAGAAAATAAATGCAAACCACGCATTTTAAGACTATCAAAATTGTGCTCCAATATCTTCGTTTCATTCAGCCACAACACCAAATCAGACAGACACAATTATTTAAATATATTTAATGTGACCTGATTGTATTGTCTGGCTCACCCAAAAGAGACAACGGTTGCTTATTAAATGATTCAATGAGACCTAACTTGATCACGACAATTACAGATAATGTGAGGTACCAACAGATCGCGATTACAAAAGAATAAATTGACTGATTATAAGCTCTTAATTTATCAATCAATCTTGGGCATAAATGTATGAAGATTGAAGGACCCTTTTCAACGCTTGACAGCTGCGTCTTGCTGCACACCTGAAGTAAATGGACTGATGTATATGAAAAATTGAAAACCTGTACATTTAGTTACCTATATTATGGTGACTGTGAATAGGCTTATCGGTCAATCTTAACTTATTTGTTCGTCCTTAACTTGTTTGCACGTCCAAGTGTGTAACCCGAGATCTCTCATCCCGAGTAGATCTACTTTGACTTTACCAAGGCTATCATCAAACTAAATTTTCTTTTAAGCCTTTGAAGACAAAGGGAAAAAGTCGGCAAGGTTTAAAATTTGTGAGCATGGCGTCCTTAACGGATAGTCACGTGGCGTCCTTAACGACGAATAGTCCAGGATAGTCACGTCTTTGATGTCTGTTTGTTTATCATTGGTCAGACCTTGAGGCTCGAACAAGGTATTTTAAGAAGGCCAAAGACCTTTTGGATGCAGATTTTTGCGTTTGCAAAGTCTTTACTCAAGTAGCTTTGAGCCACGAGTCCTTGTGGTGATCTCTTTGGCGAGTGGAGATTTGCTTAACTTAAATCCGCCTCATCTTCTACATAATGCATACAGGGGTCATTTTTCCTTTTTGCACAACCAAGGTTTGTTTTGACAAAAACTAATTTCTTTGCTTAACTCAAACTGCATCGAAGGATTTGAGTCTTATAGCAGATAAGTTATTTTCGAAGTTAGCTAATGCATTTAAGTGTTGGTTACACCTTGTGAGTTGTTGTTTTGTAGACACTTTAATTTTAACATTATTCTACGGGATTTTTATTTGTTTTTAATTTTCTTTCTCGTACTGATGTCTTGTTGTGGATAGAGGAGACAAATATTATGATAGTTATAATATACGTTTTATATTAAACTTTTGGAAATATACATGAAATGCAGTGTCGAGCTTCAACCAAATTTTAACCTGGTTTCTGTTAACGTTGTTTTAATTCATGACATACAGCGTGTTGATAATTTATCATTTTGACAAGCATTAATCCTTTATTTCCTGTTCTTTGATAGACTTATTGAGGCATGTTAGCGAAGTGCAGGAGATTCTTTTCGATGATTTGTCTTATAAAGACAATCAGCATTGGCATTAAGTAACCCAAAGTAAAGGGATCCTAATGGCATGAAGAGGTTATGGGATAGGTTGACACACTTTTGACAAATGACACTGATGAAGCACCTCCCCTTTGTTGTCTTCGTAAGATTATTTCTGATCTGCATTACATTTACATTTGCATTTGACGTGAGCACTAGACGATGTTAATGCAACAAGACGTCAATTTGATTTGAATTAAAATATCAGACGGCTTGGTACGGTACCGTCTAAAAAGAAATACTGCATAATCCTGTCCTGATTTAATATTTATTGCCCTTTGTGACATGTTCATTAATTAGTGTCTGAAGTTTTCCAACTTGTTGTAGATATACGTTTGAGTCGTACACTCTTGGGAATAGATTCAGATTAATTAAAATGTCCAAACAATGGAGGAGGAGAGATTCTGGTTCCCTAATGAGTTGTGTCTTATCTTTGTCATTTATTAGTTATCATAGAGACAGATAAGACACCTTTGTAGAGAATCCTCGCTCATGTCTGCTAGTCATACTATTAATGAGCTGTTCTCGGAAGAAAATGTAGAAACAAGGAAAAAACATGATAGATACCGGATGAAAGAAATGATAACGCCCCCCACACACAACCTGACACACACACAAACACAAAAAAAGATTCTGTGGAAGATACACAAACTTACATTTGTCACCCAAGAAATGGTTTTATGCATATATTACTATCTACAGTTATATCATTTTCGATGTTCGAACGTTTGGTCATTTTTTCAGTGCTGTACTGTTTATCATGGCACTGGTTTGAGTTATGAATTTGTATAGCCCAGACATTTCGAGTACATGTGACGAAAATAACACTGTAGTTTCAGTTTAGTAATCAAATATTCACAATTGTATACAATCATACTGAATAAGTTGACAGGTCTGTGGCATGATTACTTGTTAACAATTATAAAATAATTTAACAAATTGTGTATATTCAACAGTATTTATTTAGCCCGCCTATTAGGAATGTATTAAATTGTCAAGTGTCATCTCAGTAATACTAGATGATCATACTGGGTGTGAGATTTACATTCGGAAAATGTGACAGCTTGTCAGTGCTTACGTTCACATATAATATGTGAATCTTTTGTGTTATTTACATATCCAATGACTCATCAATACCATAAATATAAGTAATCGATTATGAAGGTTGTACTTTTTATAGTTCACATGACTTGTTGTTTATGTTTAATATGTGTTCATTGATTGATGCCTCTAATTGCGGTACTGTTGTTTTATAGGCGGGGGTGATAGATGAATGAAGTGGGTTTTTATCTGTTTAATTAGGCGTGTAGATATCATATCTTGTTGCGCAATAAAGCATGAGTCAACTCAAGTAACAATTTTATAGATCGATATGAAATCATCGATTGACTAAAACGAACTTGTTTAATAGGATGAGTATCGGGAAATAGATCAAGTATATTTTAAACTGTTTCGCGTGTTATAAACCAACCTTTCAGTTTTGATTATGCTTTCAGTATGAAACTCTGAAATGGCTTTCAAAAATGTTTTTGTTTTATTTTTTACTTTTTATTTGTAAATTTATACATTTGGTGATCAGTTTTTGAGTTAACACATTGAAATACTCATTGTCTGCCATACACACCCAAACACATACTTAATAACCGCATCAGTTTCAGTTTTAATTGGTGCTACCAGTCAGGCGAAAATATAACGGAAAAAATCAACACACTATAACTGATATTCAAGATTAACTTCCTATGTGTCGTGTTGTGTTATAAAGTGTAATATAAAGGTCTAGACGTAAAACTACTTGCTTCAGAAATCATTGATTGACGACAACACAGTCTCTTATCAAACATGACCTTTACTATGACCGATGACCTAGGTTCTTCCGGTGTGGCCATATTGATTTAAATCATGTCATTATTTGACCGTTATACGTCTCAATATGTACATTTGAGAAAGGCCTAGTCGTGGGTGTGCCATGTACATAATTAATGACATTCACATGGTTTTATGTGTAATTTTCAGACCAAGAACTTTTTTGTATGTAGTTTTCTTTCAGTGATGACATAAGATTTGATCGATGAAGGTTATTAACGGTCAATAATCTTTGTCGTACAGTCTTTGAGAATCAAAACTTGTAAGTCTTTCTATCTCAACGATATTATTATATAGAAACATCTAAGAAGAATACCACAAATCGTCAGGTCATCTTGAGCTTTGTAAAATGAGAATCGAATGACAAGCTAATGTGTTGGTAACAATACAATTCTAACTGTCTCAGTCACCTAACCTGTTATTTCAACTCGTTAACAACGCCAAGTTAAACCTTTGAAATACAGAGCACAGTTACAAATTACAATGTTCAGATTTTCTGTTCGGACTTGTCCTTTAATCAATCTTTAGACTGGCATCGCATCAAAGAGGGCGTCTCTGTGAAATCTCCCAAAACACGATTTGTGTCTTCTATGGTTAATAAGACCTCGAGTCATCAGTGGTCGTTATCGCTGCGTGATATATTTTGGCCGTGTCCAATAGATTAGCAACGGACTCAACGGAGGGGCGTATTGTCTTGTGATTTCTGACCTTTCTGTGCCGAATGGTTTGGGCCTTCGGGCTATGAGAACCCCTTAATATTTATACACTGTATAAATGTAAAGTGCTTAACTAACTGTACACTTTCCAAGGTTAGGAGTATTTAAAGTTGAGTATGCAAATAGACATGTAAAAAACTTGATATGAGAAGTTGTAGTTGGTGTAAACTGTACGAAGTTTTATTTTATAGAATTTAGAAATTAATTATATTTTAAAGAACCTTGTACTTATTTTGATATATGGATAAGATTGTCATGTTACGTGTCATGAGCGGACGTGCTGTGGTCAATTCTTGCTAAGTTTGCTAACTTGCATACTTCATACCTGTGTGACACTCCTTAAACTTACCTAGTTCACGACGGATGTAGACATACGTATAGTGCAATTATTTACACTACCTTACTATGTATATATATTATAGCCGGGTAATATTCCGCTCTACCGCGGTGCATTTAGATGCAAGGTAACGGAGTCTATGCACGGTGTAACCCCACTAGCTAGGAAAGGTCGATTAAGTGTATCAATGGATAAGGACTGACGGGTAGAAAAAAAAAGATATAAAGATCGGTGTATGCTTTGTTTGTCATGTGTAAAATGATCAGTATCTAGACCTTTCCGCTATATGGATCAGAAATAACTCACTCAAACTTCTCGATGAAGCTTCGTTGTCTGACCCTCCGATGGTCTCAGAATATGGCAGATGGTGTGACACCCCAAACCACTAGTTGCTTCCATTGTTGTTTTGGGACACAAATGCAGACGTCATATTCTGAGTAATCCTTGTCGTCAAAAACTGCTCCAGATTACCAACAAAAGATCATCATTTATATCTAGAATCTCTACAAACACGGATGAAGCAGCGTCCTGCAGGGTGCCATTTACTCGCTTTTAATTGAAATATTCATAGTCTGAGAGCAACATGCTATCGGCATAAACTATAACGGCCAAGACAAGCGACCTTTCAAAGCACTTTCAATGCGATATGATTTATTTTCCTTTTTCTTTCCTTTATGATCGACCAAACCCATTGTCAATGGAAACAATCGAGGTTTTCTTTAGAACCCCTTTCCATCCCGCTACCCTCGTTCTTTTTTGGTACCACTAATTCTAGTCCACGACCTGGCCAATTGTTAGATTCGTCTGGGACAATTGTCTCCCCCTTGTGTCCTCATGCGCTCCTTGTCTTCACTTTTATTTTTTCCATCTTTACCAAATTTCCTTAATAATCTCACGACTTTGACTATAGTAACTTTAGTACTATGTGAAGAGATTTTATTTCCTTGTCCAGCTGTCGGACTTGAGCCAATGAGATAGCATCACTCATGGTCATTGTCCAATGAGATCGCTCCACTTACGACCATTGTACTCACTTTGACGTGGATTTTACCGGTCACCGGAGCTCTGAGGCTAAAGACTTGTAGCTTCAATGTTTTCTAAAGGTTTTCTTTAGACAGAAACTTGACACTCTTTTCACAGTCCGCTTGAGTAGGCGCGAACAAAAACATCGCGACCCAACGCTGATATTATTTTCACGGTATCGTTGAAAAACAGTAAAATAAAGAACGAGCTCTTCAGTTTTAAAACTATTATTATAATACGTACAAGTTTACTATTTCTTAACACTCGTTTCAAAGATTTTAACGACTCGTGCTACGCTCGTGTGACCTCTAGTGACCCCTTGTATTAACCTATCACTTCAAAACTATAACCTCATATGTCACGAGTTCTTTGTTGATAGTAGAAAAAGTCTTTATATGCATACAAAGAAGAAAGATAAATATCTTTATTATCCAATCTCAAATTCTAACGCTTTCTCCTGTTATATTTTATTAGTGTAACAGTTGTGTTTGTTCACATGTCTCGTTTGAATGCAGGGTGGCATTTTGTTATTTCAACCTCAATTATTATTTTTATAAGCTTTTAGACTCTTTATCAAAATACCCTCTTTATTCAGTAAAGAATTATAAAAATTGAATCTATCAGTTAAAGTATTGAAAGAAATGTTATGCACCTTTCTGTTTTTTTTTGAATTTTTATTAGATTTAAGGAAATAGTGTATATGCTGAACCGTCAACCCTAGTAAGCTGTCAAAGTGTACTTAATATCCATTATATTATCTTCATTCCATGACATGCATTATGAATAAATGAATCAAGAATAAAGAAAAGGGGTATTTTATTTCCTCCATAGTTTTTATTAATTTAGTAACTAATTGAGCGAAACTTGTGAGGATAAATTGAACCTTAATTACTTTTTTCATAATACTTTTCTATAGGAAAAGTATCAAAAGGGACAAAGTTAAAAACCGTGAAAAGCTACAAAGGAAATAAAAGATATCGACAGTTATCCTCAATTAAACAAGCCTCCATGAAAATAGTGAGCAAACTACGGTCCTCTGCTTCTTTTCAACAATAACATGTCTGTCAACCATAGTCGACTGCTTCGTTCCTTTATTAATCCAGCAAATACACATCCTGGTGAGTGAGTTTGTCGTGCACTCGGGTGCACTTGGGGCTTAGTGAGCTTTCATGTGACAGCGACAAGCGGTTTGTGACTTGGTATAACCATGTGACTTGGCACTACCATGTGACTAAAGGGTCGTCTAGTGGTTAGTATGAGTGTAGCTACTCACCTGTGTAATGAGGTGACAGGTTGTCGGCCTTTTGTTGTGCTATGGGAGCATAGAGGCTCTCTGAGTTGAGGTGTTTGAGGAAGGGATAAGGATGCAGAGAGATGAGTGGAAGAGTTAGCACTTGTCTTTTTCGTCACTCTCTTTATGACATCGTCCTCTTGAGGTCACATCTTCGACCTCTTGTCAATTTGACATGAAAACCAGATCTAATGAGACTTCGAAATTGAAAAAAAATTATTAGAAGGAAGTAGAAAGAAGGGTTCTGAGACCCTTTATATTTATATTTGATTAAGAAGACCACTTTGGGACAGTTTGTCCACATTAAACGCAATTTCATTTGCTTAATTACCTTCAGTCATGAGATGTTTCTGTTTTCTTTATAATGCTCTCAAGATTATTCTGACTTAAGTGACAATCCTGATCATATTATCGATTAAAAAAAAATATCAATACCAATTTTTAACCCATATGTTGCGGGCTAAAAAAATACAACTAAAATTATACTAAAAAATGAAGTTAATTTGTTTTTGTAACATTGATCAAAACATCTTACTGGAAAATAATGACAGGTCAAAATGCCAGGAATGTCTGACCACAATATCGTCAATGAATATAGAGTTGGCGCGTAACTATAGGCATTCATAAGTTGACCTGGGCCTAGGGCATGTTGATGTCTGTTGTTGTTTTTGGTATGTGTCATTGTCCTAATGGACAGCTAAGTGTGTCCTAGAATGGCCTGACATGACAATACTTTAACACATTGACACGCCTTTTGTGATGTCACATGACATACAATTCCTATTTACTTCAGTTGACAAGGAGGTTTTCGAGCTTTTCAAGATGGCTAGTTACGTCGTCACATTTATATTAGGAATAATGTACATTTTGTTAGATTGATTAAGTACCAAGATAACATATTTCCAGAAAACAAGCATTGTCAAGAGTGTATTTTATAATAAGGTTAGAAATACTAAGTTTCCTTTTTTTTAAAATTTTCGTATTTTAAACTAAAGTATCACTTTTATATCAACAGCTATTTTAGCAGTCCGAAAAATAAGAGTTTTATCAAAGTTTGATGGCTTCATTCCGTGATTAAAGCCTCCAATCCCACAAGTACTCATGTTAAACTCATGACCAAACCGACTTCGCTCTAGGTGGTAGTATAAGCGTTCAAATCAAGTTTCAATTTCCAAACATTACATTTCTATTGAAACAAAAAACATCCACCACATTGTGTTTAACAACAAAGACATCTGTCAAATTAGAAACATTAATATTTTCTATAATGCCTAGGCAGCAGTTTCTTTGTCATAGCGCTGCCATTTTATATTGATTATGATCAAATCGATATATTGTAATGTGAAGGTTATATCGATTATGTTACTGTACACATTCAAAACAAACAAACTGAGTCAGATATAATCCCAGTTTTTAGACAACCATGCTTGTTGGTCATAAGTCTGTCGAGTATGTGTTTTTCCACCGATATAATATTATTAGAACGACAAAAAATCTTTATGTGGAAATTCCAAACAATTTAATTTAATGTAGTAATGAATCAGCTCAACTTTCCCTTATTAAGTATCCAAGGTCTACTGCTCAACAGACGTCATAATTATCGTATAACATCATGACGTCATGTTGTTTGGTGCACCATGTGTTGGGTCCATGTATCGTCTGTTCCGGTGAGTCACAATATGGATGTGGGGGTGTGCGACAGTGTGCGTATGTCATGTAATTGTAACTCAAGCTATAATGTCAAACTATTGATATTTTTATATTCTTGGTGCGAATTAATGAGCTCTTCATTCTTCGTAATTACATGTACCGCGAACTACTTTTAAGTTGCTGAAGACTGCAGCTCTTTCTGTCACCTGTCAATGTTCTAAGAGAGCGATGTGTTTCGATGTTGTCTTTACCTTCTCAATGATCAGTCACTCTTTATATTGCTGACATTTTTTATTTTGATATATTATTCATAATAATTCATATTGAAATATCAAACCGTTTTTTGTACCGTACAGTTTTTGTGTAATCTCATGCATAAAGTTGACGTTTTTTGAGTAATCAATTCATTTCTTTTGACTGGAAAGATTTGATCACATTATTTAAGATCTTTGTCCTTTCTGCTAACTAAAACCACCGTCAGTTATTATGGACTTAACTTGTCATGTCCTTGGTTTACCTCCAAGTTACCATGTCATGTTTACCACAAAGATACCATAATCTTCTCTTGTAAACTTTGACATCACCGTCTCAGTAGGAGGATCAAGGTGGGAATGGGTTTACCTGATACTCAAAGTCAATCTTATTTTTGTTGTCTTATACTTGGAGGATAATTTTAATACTAACCAAGATGTTTTTTTAAGATGTTCTTTGGGTCGCAAAGTTATAATATAGATTGTTAGTCCAAGATGCTGCGTATTGTTGAATATATATTACTCCACTACATAGCTAAAGTCATCGTGGTTTTTATTTTTATATTATTTATTCCTTAACCCCGACAATGTAATGAAAACCAAAGATATTTAACAATACACTTCTCTGGAACTCTACAAACCTAGATGTAATGTGGTATGTGTATCTTATCATCCAAGCCACTAACTGGAGGGGTCAGTAATCAACAGGTCAAATGGTATGGCGGATGTCCTATCTGACCTGTGGCTTGACCGATGGAGGAGGACATGTCCTATGGTCATCTACTGGTCAGTCCATCTGGCGTGGGTTAGCTCATTAAGATCGCCCCAAAGCAATCGGGGTATCAAGTTTCAATTTCTAATTTTCTAACGACATCAGCTAAGTTGACATTTTCCTCTGCCACTTTGGTGGACATATTCTAGGAGCATGCATGTTATACAGTATTGACATTTTTATCGAACTGACGAATGTCCAATCATTATCATAACGGTTTAGTAAATTGTAGGATTGCTGTTTGATGAACTCAATTTTGCGCACTTTAAAATCATATTTCCACGTTTTATAGCCTATTATAGAAAAGTGTTATTTTCTTGACGAAATGTGCGTAGAATTAGAAGCGATATGCATAATGCCACGGAGGAAATGAAAATATCGATAAGGTTAATAAGGCCAAAGATTTGTTGACACAAAATCTTCAATAATATCCACAAGTCTCGTTTGAATTGATCCGATAAGGCCATGGATAGGAGACTTTATATCACTTGTTTGTTACTGGATCCCATAGTTATTAATACAACTATTCTGGATCCCATAGTTATTAATACAACTATTCTGGATCCATACTCGGCCACGTGGTCTTTGTGGTTACGTTGTGTCAATATTGAGTCAATTTATTATCAAAGTGGAAATATGAATGGACTTGTCTGGGGCATTCGATCAGGTCTTTGCGATGCATTTAGTGATATAGTGGACATACTTCTTATGCATTCGTTAACGCTAGTATTTTAAGAACAGCATCTTTTTATTTACAATAAACACAAACAACGTCTTATGATCTTTGTTTACCTTTTGCCACATCAAATATTGAGAAAGCTAAGCGGTAAGGATTCTGATGATAAAGATGGCGTCCAAAGTTTGAGGAGAGGATTAAAAAAAATTAAATTGATGAAATAAAATGTTAATATAGGGGTTTAAAGTCATTCGCAACATATTTAAATGGATACGTTATTTAAATATTTGATGACCTCGTTTCTTCCCATTCAGGCTACATTTTGTATTAAGTAATTAAGTCTTTTGGCAAATAACATAACACATCTAAAGCACTGTCTAAGTGCAGTTAGTCTTTTACAGTTATATTTTCCAATCCTTTTCCTGTATTGGCCAAAAGCCCACAGCAGTTCCCGACGACAAGTGTCATAATTTTCTTTGTCACTTCAGCATATCGACCTGATGATCCGTTATACTAATGACCATTATGTCGTCCACTGACCGGTCATTTATTGCACACCAAATACAATAGTAGACCTGCCACCAGTTCGATAGTTGGTGATCCGCATCGATCTACTCCTTACACGATTGTCCCTGTATCAGCCATTGTATTTCATGAGATCCAATTACATTTTAAACCGTAATACAGTAATATGAATGATTAAAAACTAGTACTCCTACGAGATAGCCATAATCCACCGGAGATGATGAAGTCTAACTCAACTTTCTATTTTTGTTATCACAATTTAATTAAGCTGCCTTGTATTTAAGTTTCTATCATGACAAAAGACACACAAGCTGTCGATATGCTGTCGATATGTTGTATTTTTACCTCGTCACCAGCCCATCTGGATTTGTTGATTAATGTTGCGTGGCATGACATTCGAGAAGAACATGATGACGCCAAGAAACCTGCCATATTAATAATTATTATCTTTATCTTATCACAATATCACGTTTAAATTACAACTCTCGTGCGAACCCCGACATTATATTTTCAAGCAATTTTTATAATTCAGGGTTTACCGCCCAACAAATTATGATGTTGAGTCCAGGTGAGGAGGTCAGTAACCTTGACAACCAGACAGGTGAAGTCAGGTATCAGGAAGTAGTCCAGCACCAGCAATCCTGAAAGGTACCACCACACCTGGACCAGTATAGTTCCATAGTAGATGTCCCCAGTATGTCCCCAGGACGGCATTATACCACGTTCAGTCAACAGAGGCCAACTTCCCTCTACGTGTCGCGTCACGACTCTGAACAATAAGTCTATACAATTAATCTTTTTACACCTCAACAAATGACGCCTCACAATAGGGACTACTTTATTGTGCTTAGAAAAGGACTTCCGAAGTAATCGAAACCTGAATTGATTGACGGCCATACTACCTGATTTATCAATTTACAGCTCTTACCGGCCACTTCCCTACTCTTATATCCTACCATTGTTCCTCTCCACCCAGACGTACTAGCTGAATATTCATACAAGTATTAAATGCCACGCTTATTGGAATCTTCTTTCATACATCGAGAAAATGAGCGATCATTTTCCAGACGACTGAACCTTACGTTTCAGTACAGGGGAAATGGCACAAAAGAGGTGGACATTATTTCATTAATCTAGTAAGGAATAAAAGATGTAAAAGAAATGTGATATGACCTTTGCCCAATCCTATTATATATTCAGGTGATTGCTTGTTTAATTTGCGAGGTCGTCTGCAAACGTGTACATCCATCGAAATGCCCGGATGAGAGAACTCGATGCCCCAAAGGCAAACTTGAATTATTTAACCTCTGTCTATATACAAAGAGTTTTTATTTATTTACATCATCCGATTTTATAAGAGGATTAGTTCAAATATTTGCTGCGATAGAATATAACAAAGAATTGTACAAGATCAAATGTCAAGGGTCACTTGGGTCACGAAGATGTTCTCTAGGGCTTTAAGTTAACACTTAGTGCAAGTCTTGTAGGTGTGTTATGCTAATCTAATTTGGACATCTTTTTAAATATACTATAAGATATGAGTTCTTTTGAGGTTTAAACACTTATGACAAGTCTTGAATAGACACAAGTTTTGATACCTCTCGCATTAATTAATGTGCATTCACTTTCAACTATTTTTGAAGAGATCTTATAACTTTTTAAAGAAGAGTTTTTCAGATAAAGCTCCGTTGACTTGTGAGAAACATAATTTCTTCTGTACACAACCACCCAGTGGTTTCCCTGTAGCATTATTCGTTATAAATCTTTTTAAAATCTGGATTTAGATTATTCAATTTACCGCCAACCTTTTTCGATAAAAATTAAATAATTGTCGCTTCAGCTGCCATGGGGGCATTGAACTTTGTAAACATAAGGCCAGACTATTGAAGCATTTAATTAAATGTGTTGAGTAGACGATACGTGTGTTTTTCGGTTTAGATTAGTCCTGCTGGTAATTAGTCCAGCTGGTAATTAGTATCGGTTATTGTCAACTAAACCTTGACAGTCCCGACAGATGAGATCAATGTTGATTGATGTCGTCAATCGTCATGTTCAAGTACCACGTGTGTTTCACCGAGCGTTGCAAACGATGAGCGCTTTGAGAAAACTGTTCGCTCGCCATATGACGCATACACGACACCTTGGCCTAGCTCTAGTTGCCTTGTATGGCTCAGTTTGTTGAGCCGTGTCACTAAATCAATTAAATCATCGAATGAATGAACGGTTTTCTATGTTATGCAAAGTTTGTCTCTCTCAAGGTGAATTTAAAATAAGGTCACGTGATGTCCCGTCTGCTTCGTCCTCGTGGTTTGTCCTTTGTGATTCCATCTTGAGACATGATTACTCAGACGTGGTTTTGTTGTGGTTGGAACTTTTGTGTTAAAACATTATGATAATGTAAAGATAACTTTACCGTCTGAGTTCATGTAATGTTTTTTTTTATCCGATTGAGAGGAAATTAAAGAAAGAATCGCAATTATCCTTTGCAGTTCGCTGCTCCTCGGACAAATGTCCATAGAAACTTCTCAACATCCTAAATTTCAATGTATGAATACAGTATCTTGTATATTGCATCTCTTGATGTGTTAGATACCATTGTGCCATGATGTTCTATAATGTCTTAAGTGCAGGACATAGACAATGGTTTCGTTATGGTTGCATTTGCTCAAGTGCCGAGACAGAATGGTCCATTTGCTGTTAGATACGAAGATAAGAATATCGTTTAGAAACATTAATTGGTATAGTTATATGAGTTAGCTGGAGTTAATGGGAGGAAAGGATATCTTTACGTTTTGTTAACATTTGGACCTCGAACAAGTTCGCCAATTGAGTCTATTTTTTCACTTAATGTCAACAATTTTTATCCGTTTTTTATGGCGAGTTTGGCGCAAACAGATATGACATTGGGTCATACTCGCCTTAGAACAACTGAGCAAACATGGCTGACCGAGGTCTCTCGCTGATTGGCCCAATTTCGTAGGCGTATGAAAGTGTAAAGTCTTTTACAGTTTGGTGTCAAGTCAAGCACGTAGGGGACCTCAGTGCACTAACGATATGTAACCCGTTGGTAAGGGATGCATCTTTAGTATATTTTAAACATATTAAGGCCAACATTTGTGAGAGAAGCAGAGAAAATGTGTCACAAATGTTCACTATATGTGTGAAGAATACCACCATAAGTTTTCAATTGTTGAAATGTTTTCCATAACTTTTCCCTTTGCTTTGTTGGTAAATTTACAAATTAGCGACCTATTTCTCGAATATATATAACCGAAAGCACACTTCTTTAAAGCAGCGTTTAGTCCTTCTCCTACCTAGCCCTCATTTGCTTTCTTATGTGACTTCCTGTACACATTTATCAAGCCAACTTATTTTTCCATGCCCCCCCCCCCCCCTCCATACCTCTTGAATGATAAAGACAATAAGGAAGATAGTGGGGAAAATGAATGTGGAATCACTCCACTTTTCTGATAAGTCTGTTATCAATGTAGGTTTTACAGATTCATCTCAGGTACACGTATTTCCGGTCGATTGACGTTATTGTCTGATTTTGACCTTGACCACGTGAACACACTTCCAGTTCTAGATTATATAATAGTTTAAAAGTTACTTTTCTTTTGTTCTATTTGTTTTTTATCCATTTTTAGAAACAACCTTTCCTCTTTACGCTACATGCCATAGGTAATAGCGCCGACTGTAAAATATACAGTCATTATTTTCTACATACTGTGTACCTATAGTTTGAGACATGTCACCGAAGATGGGATGTTGTTGAGTCTTTAAATCCCCATCAACGCCCACTGTGTGGTGACAATGGTCAGGTATCACCAACACTGTCGTCACTGACAAAGGTCCGAAACCCCCTGGTCATCTTGGGACAATGGTCAAGCCTGAACTGACCATGTCCACCGTTTGGTATCTGTCAGGTTCTAAGAGACCAACTCCAATTTATGGCAGTTGACAAGATAATGTTATGTCATTTCACTTTGCACTCGATAGCTTAGTTTATACCACGTGGTGCCACCATGTTGAGCCAAGGGTAGTTAGTGGCTTAGTGGCTTACTCTAACAATTTCTTGTAAATGATGCGCGAAAGTAGCCATTGTTGAGTAATGTTGAGTGCTATTGATGGTAAAATGATTACATTCTCCTCACCTGACTTCAGACCTTTGCCATATGTTGTGTGAGGTTTTGTCAATGTTTCGTCACCTGGCTTAGAAAAGATCGATCATGATGCTCCATCGTTTGAGAATCAAGACAAAGTCAAATATCAAACCTTGAGGACTTTGTACTTCTGAATTTGTGGCAATATTTGAGGTCGTTAACCAACATAACAAAGAACCGTTAAAGAAAGAACATGTCTTTAACTTTCTTGTTTGATTTATGTGTACCTTTTCTTACCTCAAATAACCACACAAATGCCATGTACGTGCCTCAACAGTTCTTCATAAAATCCTTTCCAATTTAGTTAAGATAAGGGCTCAAAATCTCTATGTATTTATGGATAAAATGTGTAACCTTTATTTAATCTCCTAACTCATTACGCACAAAACAATCCTTATGAAGACTGTGTATGGACTTGACATGATCAAATGCCTTTGTTTCTAGCCATTGTGTAGTGCCATGAGTCAGAGTTACCTCACGTCGTTAGACATTCAGCCATTTATTAGTTTTAGAACCACAGCATGAAGTGATTAGTGACACATGGCCCCCAGGTCCTTGAACGTCCTCTTGAAAATGCCAGTGGGGTCTTTTCTTTTCGTTTATTACATGATAATATATCGTTGATTTGTTCTTTACCTGACATGACCTTTGCTTACATTGTGACCCCCAGGCTTGTAGACATTATCATGTAATAACAGGATGATATCCTGGAACAATAAGTCTGCTGTAAGTTCTGTGACATTGATATCACCATGAACATGTCTGTTCTACGTCTGTTGTTTGTCAGGCACGTACGTTAAGGTCATGAGAAACAATATGTTAATGATTACACTCATGATATGTCGAGTTTGTTTGTGTAGAGATTATAATTTATTATCAGTTCAAGTTTAATGATACAAAATAATAAATGAAAGGGTAATTATAATGAATATCTTTACATCTAACTTGTAACTATTGAACTTCGAAGCTGTTGCGCACTTCGCCTTTCAACTGTTCATAGTCCTAATTTTCCGGAAATTAATGAAACTAAATACAAAAATTGCTTCCATTGTTTTAATGAATATGGACAAACTCTGTTTATAGTAACCGTTGTATGGCTCAAACATCTTTATGATATTCTAACTAAAATAAACATTATTTTGAGGAAAAAAATGTTTTGACCAAGCAGAATAAATAAAGGGAATCATCGAGATTCTTAATTGAATTGAAGTCACGACTAATCTCACACGAGAGATCATTCCAATGTCAACATTTTCTTTAGCCTTTATTGAGGGACAATTATCTAGAAGTTTCTACACCAACTCTGGTGGTTTATGAAAGGACGATATCTCTAATGTAAACTGGCTTTACCGATAGACCGTGGGTCAAGTCTTGTACAAACTGTGTATAGTGGAGATAACGGTTTGTTGTTAGTGTCGGTGACATGGGGCAGATAACGACATTGATAGGATAGCAAACAGACGCTACCACGTGCTTCCTATAGGCGAACTTGAGGACACACACATACACGAACACACTTATGTACACACTTATGTACACACACGTGCACACTAATGTACATACAGATGCACGCACCTGGGTTCATACTGCTTTGCGCTTGAATAGTGAAAACAGTTCATTTGGACTAACGACATTAAAGTAACAAGATTTTTTTTGGTTCGTGTGATCACACTTCAGTGAAAAGTGAAAAGTATTTTTTTCTGAATATATGACATAAAAGCAGACTTAACAATAATATTGATATATTCACTGCACATTGTTTATATTTGACAAAGGGGAAATTGAAAAGTAACAAAAAGGTCAATGGGTGAATACTAACATGTCTGCCACACGTGTACGCTTTATTCACGCTTATACAACACTCACACATTTGCTTACACCTAGAAACACAGTTACCAAACAGTAATTGGTTTGTCTAGGACATTTCCTCAGAAATTCACTCTTATTGGTGTATTTCGTCTATTTGTATTTCGAATAGATTTGTTAAACGATAGGAGACCGAATGGGATATTAAATTTTCATGCTTATAAAAATGCATTGACACGTCTATAGAACTTGATGTAAAAACAGATTGTGTCAATACTTCACTAACCGTATATCTAAAGAAATTCAGTATGCAACCACTGAGGCAGTACAATTGAAGGCTTCCGATCTTAAGAACATCTTTTCAATAATTTATTATTTACAATCAGCAGAGCATAGAACCGTTTGATTATGTATACTGCAGCACAAACAAGTACAAGCCAGTGACGGGGAACTAGGTGTAGGGACTTGCAGAAGTGAAGTGGTCTGGAAATAGACAGCTTTTCATTCATACTTAACTTTTCCTTCTTCGTTTAAAATTGATAAAGGATGGGCTACAAGCAGGATATGGGTGGGTGATGGATTGATTGAGTCGGGTTTGAGGATTTGTTAGAGCTTGGATCAGAGGGATCAGAGAAGGTAATAGGTTTACAAGGGATGGGATGTTTGGACTATGCAGTGGTGTTTGGGGAATTATAAGGTAATAGGTTTACAAAGGATGGGACGTTGTGATGCCGGATGATGCAGCAAGGGTTGCGGTTTGGAGAAGAAAGAGGATTAGATTTTTGGGTCTGAAGTCTTAAGAAAGAGAACTAAGATGGAGTGATTCTATTTTGGGTTTAATGCTGCATGCACTTGGTTGCTTTGTGCGTCTCTCTTTGTCATGTGAAGGTCCACAATTGATTACTTTTATTTGTATGATGCATTTGATTAATGGAAACAACAACTCAAGGAAAATTATTATACCCAAAATTTATGAATTAAAGATACAAAAAACACCAAACACAAAGAAGAACACATGCTGACACAAAAGAAACCAATGAACCAATAAGAATCGATGAAGTAATTCCCAGAGGTACTGAGACGATCCCAGTTGAACCTTTAAGAAGATGAGATATGACGTATGAGATATGACGTATGAGTCTTCTTATTCCTAGTAAGAACCCAAGAACGATAACCAAAGAAATATCAAGTATAATTTCATCTTATATCAGTGATAGATTGTTTTCTAATTGCAACTTATCAGTTATTTGAAGGACACACTAGCGACTAATTTACTAGTTACCCTTTGGTGGTAAGCGGTCTGCTATGACCACCACATAGTTGTTATTGACTTAGAATAGTGAACAGGAAAGGTTGAAGACCTGACGCGACCACTTATCGGGACATAGGTAGTACACTCTATGGGTAAATGATGATGAAACATGGGTATAGGTGACACTTATCTTGACACCCAGAATGTTCGCTGACAGAAACTTATTAAATGTTGTGGTCTATTTTGTAAAGGTTATGACGATGACGTATTTAAGGACTGCATTCAGTCACGTTCTACCTACTGCCTACACTGCCTACACTACCTACACTTCGAAGTATACAATTGTCTTGCCTTGATGGTGTATGCTTCTAACCAAACAACAAAAGATAAATCAAGTGTTTCAAAAGTATAAAAGATTTGGATGAATGAGTTTGGCTTTATTGACTATCCAGCCTTGTTTGTTATGCTTACTAGTATGGAAACCCTCTAGAGTTTGTTGGTCTGTTTGATGATTCCCCTAGGTGAGGTCATGCATGTTCAGCTAAGGTCAAGTCTTAATCCCTACTTAGAAGTGCATGTTTGTCTGTCACTGTCTAGGGGGTCTGTATTCTTATGCCACATTAACACTTAACCTTACGTCTGACTGAACAGAACAGTTCTTGAGTTGATGGCGTAACAGGGTGCTAGAACTGCTCCAATTATACATGGCCATTGTTATTGTAGACTTGAGCACAAAATCCCAACTTACATCAGCTTATTCGGACATGTCATTAATGTCATTGTAGGTTTTACATGTCTTATCTTCAGATACTCAATTGTTATTACTATGTTAAAACCTGTTAGCAGTATAACCAAGTTCTAACTCTGGATTCCCAGAACAGTTGCTACAGTGCACAATTAGATTGGGTAACACCATGCTATATTATTCTCTTGTATACTAAAAGGGGGATGGGGACTTATTCTACGTTTTTGTTTTGCAGGGTCTATTGGTATTAATGTGTTTCTAAGTTTTCACAAACTGTAATTTTCTTACATATAAATTTATTAGTTGAACATCCTAATGATGTATCAATGTCGTCTATGTTATATTTAGATTGGGACAAATGTCTTACAATCCTGCCATGTATTTTAAAATTATACCAAAATGTTGGAGATAAATTTGTGTCAGTCGTCCATTAGACTTTCAGAGGTTCTAAGAGCATACTGCGTAATTCCAATAACTTCTAGTTGCTTGTAGTAATATTTTACACATTGTTGTTTACTTTATTCTGTTGTACCCAACAGTTTTACGTCTTGTGGACTCACCCCATCTAGACCCCACTTTCATTTTCATGTTTGCAACTAAGGTGTGAATCCAGTTAATATTTACATACCCTGATCTTTGGTTTTAACTGATTGTTTTAGAACGTTTAAGGTTTAAGCACGTCTTACTATGGGTACCGCAACTTTACAAGTCAGAAGCTCAACAAATGTTATAACCCAAACTCTGTTGGTTAAGGTTTAACTTGCAAACGAGACATTACTTCTCTATCATTTAAGGCTATCTTCGCAAAAAAGTGTAAGTTCAAATGTCGACCAATGAAAGGGCACTTAACAAACTTGAAAGCCTAGCACCCAGCTGGGAAACATGGCCGTTCTGAGAACAGTAAAAATTAGCATTGTGTAATCTCAGTCTGGACACTGGTCATTGATACTTAATTCTACTTTTATTGGTCTTTTGTCATGGATGATTTGTCCAGATCATGTGATTTCACAGCGGTCTGTGTCTACCCAGCCGTTGTCATTGAGGTAATCGGACAGATAAAAGACCTATCATTATTGTGTTTACTTATGTAATGTTTTCGTCTGAAGTTTACATCAATGTCACGTGACTTTTCTCTTTTGAATGACTTGGCATTTTTGGTCAGAACAGAATGACATACCATCGGCTGTATTTTATATATTTACTTAAGAAAACATAGTGACGTCAATTGTATTTACACCCAGCAATAAAAAAAAATACAACCATTAAGTGTTAGTTGACAAAAACATACGCACAGATCATATGTGTCTGTTACGATATCCTGACCTCTAGCCTCTAAGTAAAGGTCATAACGGAATGTTATGTGATGGCCTAACAAGCTGCTGCTGGTTGCTGTCATGTAAAATGGCGTGATGTCATTGTTTTCATGTACGACAAGCTATTTGTCCTTCACTCTCTGCACTTTTTTGCCACATTGTATCGATTCATCCCATAAAAACCCAAAACTCCAAAATTATTGACAGAATTGTTTACTTCTCTCCAAGTCTGGACGTGAAATGACACGAAATGTGTTCTAACAGATAAAAACGTTAACTTAGGTCAACATGACACTTCGTTATCACGTCATTTGGACGCTATTCTAGTCTCTTTGTTTTATTTTCCCACAGACATACGTGTGGGAATACAGATATGCACATAAAGAGCACACAGTCTTAATCAACATATTTACAAACGGAAGGGGTGACAAAATATGCCTTCCCAGGCTTTGAGGGTATTTTTCATGCAACCGATTTAAAGTGAGAAAATGTACTTAAGAAATAATAAATATTAGGTATTATTTGTTTGTCATATGAACAAACTAGAAACAACGAGTACTCTTATATAGCGACTTAGCGAACTCGCAAAATGACCGACTCCAAATGACTATATGCCTTTATTCAAAATGACCGACTCTCTGTTATTATACAAAGTTAAGTAATCATTTTATGTGTGTGTGTTATTCTTCTCAGATGTTTAACGTCTCCAGCAACAAATAGTAGGTTGAATCGGCTACCGGTATGGTGCTTCTTTGACAATTTTCTTAGCTGTCACACTTATATAATGTAAGCCTTGTCGAATGTTCTACCCAGTCACAGTATACTGAAACACGACCGACCAGTTTAACACAAATCTTTTTTAAGATTGCCCCATGTCCCCTTAAACTAGCAAAAAAATGGAATCACTGAAAATTCAACATATGGAAATTTGTTAAGAATTTAGAAAAGAAAACGATCAAATATCAAACAATTCATGACCTTTTCTTTCTTAAATTTCTATACCACAGACAAATAATAATGTATAATAAATACCTCTATGACCCAAGTCCCTACAGTGTGCGCATCCTTTGTTACTACTTGGCACAGTAACAAGAGACTGTTAACAAATCATGTATCGCAAAAAGACTCTTAAACCACCAATTGCACGACGCAATAGAAAAGATAATGTATAAACGACATTTACTTTCAATAGCACATTAAGGAATCCTAGTTCAAGTAATCAAAGTTAAAGGTCTCTTTTAAAGGTAGTATATATTCAAAAAAGGAAAATAAGCAAAATAATGGAAAGCAAAAGAAAATAATAATTTTTTTGTGTGACCGATTTTTTCAATGAACTGTTTCGGAGACCCAAGATAAAAAATAATGGGAATAATGTAGTTCAAATTAATACTATACATATATTTGAACTATTTACCAAGAGCCAACAGTGATATACAATTCTTTTTATCCTTCACGAGTGACGGGTTGGTGTGAAAAATGAAAAGAATGAGTGTCGGGTTAGGACTGTAGGAAGCAGACTGGTCAAAGTTTTGTTGGACATTATTTCAACCAGGGTTGCGGAGCTGGAATAAAGTTTTACCGGTAACATATTTCGGCTCCAGATATTACAAGCAGCACCGGTCGGACAATATTTGCGCACTGCTTTCACGTTAAACATCCTTCAAATCTCAAAATTCAGTCATGTTCATTTTAAATAGAATATTTTAACAGGGTTGCAGAGCAGCTATCAATAAACTGTCTCAAAATTTAAAAATAAAGCAATACAAAACTAAGACAAATTTAATAATAATATATTGATCCCATCACTTAATAGAGAAAATGAATGAGTTCGCTGGGTCGTGTAACATACACACTGTTTTATGCCCTATCCGCCTGAGAAGAAATGAGATCGATGGTAAGATAACGCAGGCTAGTTATAAAAAGATTGTCTTTAAAAATACAAGCCAGTCTTAGAGAGCTGGGTTAATTGGAATCACGAAATAAAAACAGTGACACTTCTCCGTCGCCATCTAAATCATTATAATAACATCTTACTCTGATCTAAAAAAAATATCATTATGATGTTGGGGCGGGAAAAGCGTCCGCCTCAGGAGGAAAAAAGCGATGGTTAAAAACATATATTACTAGGGTATAGTAACCAGAGCCGAAAGGATTTCAGCTAGAGCTGGACTGATACCTGCGGCTCCACTTCTTTTAATAACAAAAGAGCCTAAAAGTATAGCAAAGAACTACTTTCCAGGCAATACCAAAAGTGTTAAACTTATTGGTCTGAAAATGATAATTTCTACCAAAATAACGATTTTGAAATGTTTTTCCGGTCATCAAGTTCAAATCTATTAAAATGGGTTAAATTGTCTTAAGTTCCGGAGCCGAAGTTGGACGCGCACCATAAGACATACATGCGGCTCTAATTCCCTGCATAGTACATGAAATTATTAAGCTAGCAGTATTTCCTTCAACATTCAGGGATCGTGCCAAACCGCGATCAGTGTATAGCTGGTTCAGCACAAAATGAACCAAGGTTTTTCCTCTTTTCCCCTAACGACTTGACATTAATGGCCTTATTTATGCATAAGTACGGTCTTATATCAAATACACTTAACAGGCTATCAAATCGTATTCGTAAAAATATAATCATTTTTTAGTCAAGCGTCAGTAGTGTTGCAAGTTTTAAATGTTACATTTCTGGAAAGGTCGGACAAATTACACCAGGAGTGGTGTAATTTTTCCGACCTTTACAGAATTTGAACATTTAAAAAACGTATTGATAATTATACTGGTAAAAAAATGTTGTTAATTTGTATTATTTACTATATAGTAAAAGATTAATACAAAATTTGACTTGAAGAAGAACCATTTCGTCTGTTACAAAGTTATCTTGTCAAGTAGTATGTGATACCGATTTGATGCATAGTTATTCTTTTATAATAACAAATCAAAGACATTACTGTCAAATATTCTTTTATAATTATAAAGATCTAGGAAAAAACATATTGAGATTATATACTAACCTTTTTAATTTAAGCACCCCATATAACCCCACTTTTTTGACAAATTAAAAAAAAATAACCTTAAAAAACAAGTTCATTCCGGTAAGTTCAAAAAGTTGAAGCTATACTCAAGACTTGAGTCATTCAAGTCAAAGAAAAAATAATATCTTGCCAAGGCCAAGTGAGGTTAATTTATGGTGTATGCTCACGTCTTTCAACATCTCGAAATCATTCGACATTCCAGTGACAGGGATGTGCTAGGTGCAGCAATCATCACACTGACATGTCAACGCATTTTTCACAACATGCCAAAAGCTACAGTCGCTAGGAAAAGCTAACATTGGTTCTCATCACCATATTATAATATGTAATGTATACGTTCATCCGTATTTACCTTGACTGCTATAATGTGTGCTTTATTCTATCATGTAAGTGGCTGCTTGAGATTTAACGATTTGTGATTCAAAGCTGAGAAAAGATGACAATTTTTAACTAAAAGTTGAGAAGAAATGGTAACAAGGTATACCTTTGCCAAACAGAAAGCTTTAATGGAAGACATGTCACTCTTTTTCTTCTTCAAGGCCAGATAACCCGGACTTGCGCTTTAAGACGGAACGTGAGCCAGTGAAGAATGACAGCTATATCGGTATAATAATACCCGGATTCGAACCAGACGCCTCCTCTCGCATGTGAGACAAATACGCTGTCAAGAGGCTATTCCGCCTCCTGATAAGAAATGTTAATCGTTATCACAAATAAAAAACAAAATATTTAGATACAAGATACAGGTAAACTGAGAAAGGAAATTTGAACATGAAATTTTCACCATTTTCAAAAACAAGAATACAAAATAATAACATAAGCCAGCGATGTGTAAGGAAGCAGGATATTTTAAGACATTTAAGCCAAAGACTTTTGCATTCCGATTTCCCTCCAGACAAGATATCAAGGCCACATTTAAAGACATAATGGTCGAGTAACACTGTAAAAACACCCTAGCAGACAAGAAACATCAGGGGGCGAGCCAACCTGTTAAGGACAACGTCAGGAATGTCAATCCTTGTTATCAGCCCTATGGGGTCGCTAGCCTCGGGACATTCAAGCTTGTCTGGGATTGGTCAAGGGGAAGCAAGTATTACCAACTAGTTGACACATTTAAACGCTTGATTAGTTCCCATTGTTCTTTTTAACACAATGCCTGACAGGGTCAAAAGGCTTACTACCGATACGCTTTGTAAAATTATTGGTTGGAATAGATGAAATGATAGCACCTTCCGACGTGGATCAATGAAGGAAACACGCGACATATATCAAGAGTGACTCTCATTATTTACGTACACTGATCAAGGGAAATAGTAATGTCGTAATTTGGTGACTAACTTTGTTATATAAAGAGAGAGAAAAGTAACAACGAGTGCGTATTCGCTTGACAGTGATTTCATGAACTGGCAAACATTAAATCATCCAAATAGACACCCTGTGGCAGGATCACTGTCTACTGTATAGGAGCGGTAGTACAATCAGTGTGAAGTATCAGTGACTCACTAACAGAAATGTCAGGAATTGACGAATAGCAAAAAAGAAGTTGGAACTTTGGAAATCGGGAGAGAAGGGAATCATGTAACCTTTGAAGAGGAAAACAGATTTACAATATAATAAATAGAAAAATCGGTCTTTAGAAAAGGGACTATATAATTAGATCTGTTTTCTCTCAGAATATTACAAACGTAGAAGAAATAAAAGACATAAGAACAATTGGTTTAAAATCGAAACAGTTACAATTAGAGAGAGCTTTATTCTGCTGTGCATTTCAAATGCCCCCAAAAAGCTTTAAATCTCACACTACACAATTTTCCAGTGGGCTGGAATTCAACCCAAATTACTTATTAACAAACATTTGGTGGATTGAAGGGGTATTTTCTTTAAATAATCTTCACAAAGAAAACATTTGCTACAAATTTGTTTTCAAACCATCACTAACAACTTTTCAAACTCTGAATACAATATTCGATTTACCATAACTTTATCATACATACTACATGGTCTCATTTACAGAAGTTATAAATGTCATGATTATAATAAATTTTTAACCAGAAGCTTTTAACAAAGCCTTACAACGCCAATAGTAAAAAAAGGCCAAAGGTTCAACAGCCTAAAGTGCTTCAACACTGCTACTACTATATGTAACTATACCATTTCTTTGGGGAACTAAATTAACATATTTTTAGTTGTGAAGACAAAGTAATCAGAGTTATTTACCACCATACATGGAGTTATAGTAATTGTTTAATTTAACTTTTGTGATCAGCAATCATGAATGAAACAAAAGGCACACTTGTTAGTAGAGGACTCTTTTTCTTCATGACTGGCACAATATTTTACACTTGCATACTATGCAGAGCAAAAATTAATGCAACACTAATCTTGTGATACCCAGGGTGGCAGAAAATATTTTGCTGTACGCTGATACAACTTTTTAATCCTTCTCCTTACTGTGGGTTTGCGTATGTCATTGTCAACCAACCTTGGATATAATCAAAACAATGGCTGCAAAAAGACAACATTTTTAATATAAATTATTTGTAAAATGTACAA
>JAUUEB010011125.1:0-12803 GCA_032362205.1 Clione limacina
AGCCTTTCCTTCTCCCGAAGGTAACCGCAAGGCAGCGGATTGACGGACGCAGGTTGCACCGTATACTGTCATACGGTAGTGGAATATACCCAACAGCGTGGGATATATGCCAAATTAACAAAGAACATAAAACAAAAATACTCAATTAGGCCCATAACTCCGTCAATTTTTCACAACTATTTCTGAATTTATTAAATAGGTGAAAATATATTCCTAAACTATATCATCCTTCCAAATATGAAAGAGATCCAAACAAAATTACTCAAGTTATTGAGACAGACACACAGACACACAGACAGACATACACAGACAGACACACACACAGACACACACACAAGATGAAAATATACCACTAAACAATATAATTGTGTGCGTGGAAAAATGGTCAGTGTTATAAAGCTTCTTCATGACAATCGGAGAATGATTGAACTGTTCAACTGTTATTGCAGGACCGTGCACTAAAGGCCGAATCAAGTCGAGTAAAACACACACAAAAAGAAATAAAAAGTCTTGCCTTACTGCTGACATAAGAGATAAAGTTAATTTATAACAGATAAAATATCATCGTTACACGAAGAAGATAACCATCTATTACGTCAAGTTATCCAATGTAGAAGTATATTACTAACGTTAAATATTCTCAATAATACCCAGTCTATGAAAACGTATCAAGACACCATTGTGGAAATAAGTGCTGTACACGGGGGCACTAAAACGGGATAATGTATTCATCCATTCGTTCATTCAGAGATGACCTTTGTAATAATCTATTGCCTCAGGTTATCTGATTTACAAGTATAGCGCTAACCTTAAATGTTCTCGGTTATCCCCGGTCTATAAAAAGATATCAAGACACCATTATGGAAATAATAGCTGTACATGGGGGCACTTAAACGGGATAATGTATTCTTCATTCGTCCATTCAGAGATGACCTTTGTTAAAACGTCTTACAAAATAATGAAGACAAGCAAATGTGACAGAAGAATAAACCAACCGTTTCCATTCATTTGTTTTCCGAACGAATGGCTCACTGGCTATTTATTGAGACTTTAAAATAATCTAAATAGCCCGAAAGGCTACAAGCTAAAAGACCAATAATCAGTTTAACCTATCCAAATAACAAACATAAACTATTGATCTAGGTGACTGGTTGTGTTTTTGTCAGACCTTCACTTTTGTTTTTCTTAAATTATCTTTTAGTGTTCCTTCAAATTATCCCTATACATTGTGTTATGTGAATTCACAAAACATTCAAAAGACATTAAAATGGGTGTACATTGTTTCTCTTTTAAAAGTGTTCACTTATCTTTCAGAAATATTATTATTAAGTTAAGGTATTTGGTAACTGTCGAGAAAAGGGTTTTCGCGATAAATAAAAGCCGTGCAAAAAAGATGAGAACATTGATAAAGACGAAATACACAGTGTTAGGTTATTACTGAAGTTGACTGTGATTAAGTTACAACCTTTTTAGTGCTTAGTATACGAATTGATACAGCAGACATAATTTGCTATTGTGTAGCAGACATATATTGATCACAAACTCCCAAAGATGTAGAACATATTAAACATATGATTCAACATATAAAAGGAATGTGAAGCAAGTAAAACAGTGTCAACGAAGGTTTGTCAACATGATAATTACGTCATTATTTATATCTGAAATTGTTAACCAAATGTAGAATTCACTGCTAAATATCACATTGAATTTATCCGTATGTATTTACATATTTGAGACGGTTTAAAGTATATAATGGGTTAGACATTAGTTAAATGCGAATCAAACTTTTACTAACATGTTAATCAGCATTATACTTAGAAGCTTATTACACTATATAACTTAATGCATACCTTTAATGAACAGGTGAATACAAAGCAAAATTGACTAATTTTTCTTTCTAATAAAGCACAAAGTGCACGGTGCTTGAAATCTGGACTACTTTGAAATACATGCTAAGCCGACACCTGGGTAATACTGGCAGTGGCAACAAGCTGTTTTAGAGAAACGGTTGGCGAAAATAACTTCCAGGTGTTATCAATTTGACAACACTAAATGCTAAAGCTATTTCAACATACATGTCACCTTGACATCTTATGATCGAAATCAGCTTTAGCCGAGACTTTTTTATGTTTTTTATTCAACAAAACGTAGAAAAAATGGAGTTCAAAAAAGTCATATTTCAAGTGTTTATTTTTAGATAATTACTTCTGTTATTTATACATCAGTCAGATATATCTAACTAACGCCCTTTTCAACGATATCAGTTTTCTCTTGGTTTTCTTTTACAGTTCAACGAACTTATTTGTCAAGTGTGCGCACTGCAACATCTTAAAAGTCCTCCAACATTGCCAACGCTCGCAAGACTGATGATCGGCAGGTTTGGCAGCGCATTATCCCCAATATATAATAAGATAGAATACAATATAACCCAATCAATGATAGATCCATACAGTCAATTCTTTTGACCTACATCTTTTTTTTGCAGTGAGAAATTTCAATATTGCATCACGTAGTCCGCAATAATGTCACCAAACTTATAATTTAGCTACGTGTTGCATTCCAGCAAGCATTATGAGATTCGTTTTAATATGACATAGAGATGTTTGGATTGAACAAAGTAGTAGACGTACAAGTCATACTTGAAAATAAACATTAAATACATAACACAAACGACATAAACCTCTCAACATAAAATTTGAAGAGCCCGGAACGATGCAACATACGTTTGCCTAGCAAAATATAAAAACGATATTAGAGCCTAATAACACAAGCATAAGTAAAATATACGATAATTGTATCATATATCACATATTTATAACTCAAACAAAAGAGAATATTTCTAGAACAATAAATATATTTACATTTGGCGATTGTGAGTGTCTGCGTTAACAAAAATAATTACATACTAGCTCTGAAACTTTACATCAATAGCGAGATGTGATATGCGTGCGTACCATAGTTGTTCTAACGTTACATGTGACATGCATTTATAAACAAAATTAAACCAACAGCAGTAAGATTGTGTGACCTGATTAGTTATTCATAAACGAACACAAATATTATGTACACTTCCCTCCTCCCAAATAGGATTGTGAAACATGTGGAGAGTTTAATATTTCTACAAATTTTGCAAAACACTTTGCATATTTAAAACAGTTGAAGCCATTGCACTCAAATCAAAGTATAACGAAGTAAGTAAGCAATCTTTTGTTAAATATATAATTATATCAAACAGAGTGATTTTTATGAAGTGTATGTAAATATTTTACCCATTTTTATGGATTGCAATCGTACATGGCCATAATGATATCCCTTGCAAATGGCACCGAACTTTATTTTTAAAATGATACAATTAACAAGATTTTTATTTTGGTAAAATATTTTCTCTTCATTATTATAACGATTTTATTTTTTCTATTTTTTTTTTCAATTTAGCAACCGCACCACGCGTGTAACCCAATGCTATTGTAAATGTACAATTAAGTAGAATAAGTTGTTGATTCAACAAAAGTAAGTTTAATTGCATTGATTGGATAGACTATCAACACCTACAAAGTGCTAAGGCCTGTCTAGTAATGTTCCCTTCGTCATGATTGACGATCAGTAAGCAGAATTGCTTGGACCGGGCGGTTTTTTATGAATACGGGGATAAGTTTGCCCCCGCTCTCTGCTCCATCTCCCTCTGGTGGTATTCAAAGCATAGCATGTCTCAATTAGATCAAAGAAATATACTTTGTAGAGATGGCCTAAATGTACATTATCGATATTTCAAGATAAGTTATCAACATGAGAATTCACGACCGGAAACATGCAGTTGATATCCTGGGAAAATAACCCATAATATCCGCATGGTAAGTATCTATGCTACCTACGTTATTACAGACCCCCCCCCCATAATATAGTTTAGGACTGTGTATGACACAAACATATAATCCTATTTTGTAAATAGCAAACTTACTGCCGAACTTACATAACCCACTACTATAAATGCGATAACTGTCATCTTATCCTGTCAGCACCTGCGTAGTAGATTGACTAAGACATCAACAAAAGTCTGTTTCACACTGTATTAGTTCTCTGTATCAGTCGTATCTATGACATAACATAATAGCAGAAACATATTTGACCCAGACGATACAAATCAAGGTATATCTGACATACGACTGGCACAAAGACAAAATATTCTTTCGTGCAGTGGTGACAGCCAAACGGGTCAAGAGTTGGTCTAAGTCTCAAATTAGAATCTTGTCATTTCGGATATTCTGGTCATTAATACGATGGATTCCTCTGATATAATTGGTTGATCGAAGAGACGCAGGGAAAAGCATGGACAGTAATTCCCTGGTTCAGGCAAAAATATCGGAAGTGATAATTCAGATTAAAGAACCTTGATTAGACCTGTGCCATGGATCAATTTTCTCTGACGTTTCCATTCTAGTTCGGCTTTATGTTATATAAATGTTGTTATTGGCATTGTAAATGAGACGTTATCTCAGATCATCACAAACACAAACGAAAACACTTGTTTTGAAAAAAAAATATTACATTTCCTTATTTTCATCCGCTGAAATACCTTAAGTATAATTTTTTTTAATCGGGAATAAATCAATAATATTATGCTTCAAAGAAGGAATGCATTTCTCTAGCATGTAGCAAAAAAATACTTCACTGTTTATCGTCGTCGTATAAGAACTGCACAAATAATCACACTAACATTTAAGGCCTATTTAGTTCATGGAGGTCGTTAATTATCAGCGTATTAGGAGTGGCAGGACCACGGTAACGAGTCGTTAGTTACATTCAACAAAGCGCATCTATTACTTGTGACGAAATTGAATATTTGAAATCATAATTTTGTGCAACAAAGACAAAATATTCATTGATTTTAAAGTAGTTAAAGCCTCATTGTTTATTCTACTATGAATTCAGAACAAGTGTTGTTATGCTATTTAGCATAATTACCATACTACATTATACCTTATCTTAAAAATGTTTGTCAAAAAATAAGAGCATTAACAAACAAAATATGTGAAATAAAAAACAATTTTGTTAATGTTCCAGACTGTCAAAAGAGAATGACAAAAAGTTTAAAGAAAAATAAAACATTAGCAATGGCTAATCATATCGAACCTACGAGTAATGTTTCCCGTATAATGGTAAAATACGTTTTTAAGTATTGTAAATTTTCATAGAAAATCTTTATTTTGCAGACGTAGACTTTCACACAATAAAACCCCACTATTCATCCGACACAACATTGTCTGATGAATGTCAAACACAAAAGATGTATTACAATACAGTAAATACGCTATATCGAAAAAAATGCCTCAATTTCAATATTTTTTAAACGAACTGTCAATTAAAATATGTAAAACGTGAGCTGAATCGATCAGGACAAACAATAGTTATCCCTACATTGTGTAAACTTATTGATTAATGGTCTTGTTCTTAGTGAAACAGCAGCCCAACATCTTTCAATTGAACGAAGTAAATATAACCTATAAAAGTATATTGGAAATTGTGTCGGTATTATATCTCTTCTTTATAAACATCGTTTTTGTTAACATGTGTCATCAAATGTAAGGCTACCAAGGCACATACAATAATATGTCATGTTGTCATAGTTGTTCAGAAATTGATGGGCAATAAGGTATACGGATAAGGACATATTTGAACAGGTGAAAGGACAGTTCTCAACAAGGTGATTCTCATTATCACCTCAAGGTATTGATTACATGTATTCAAGTTACGTAGAGCAACTAAAACCATGGTTATGTCATCGCAAACTGTTGTATTTCACCTACATTGCTTAACCTTACGTCATGCAAACACAAAATAGTACGCAATAAAACTCACGTTTTCTGGTCTGATATATTCCTTTTACAATCAATTGAAATAGTTAACATGAGGCTACTTTATGTCGAAATGTATCAACTGTTTAAGGACGTAACGTGTGACAAAAGACAAGTATTCAATTAATTAATGTTACGTCATTATAAGAGCAATTAATAAATACATGCATGCTTGTACGTCTAATGTGACTCATCCTAATGCCTATCTTTTACTATACTAAAATAATCCTGTTAAAAAAGTCGAACTTACCAGAAAGTTAACGTTGACCAGATAAAAGTCCAGCAGTTCACGTCTTTAACTATTCTCTAGATCTGTGGATTAAAAAAAAAGGAGAGCTCATAACCCTTGTCTTGAGCAGGAATAAAACATAGCTTGAGAGACATACAATGGCGTTATCGAACTAAGCTAGCAATGGATACTATCAATGGTATGTATACTTGTTAATCGACCAAAAATACCTGTAATGTGAAAAGCTTACGTATTTACGCACATAAAAATGTGTGTGAATAAGCGTTGGTGCGCCACTTGTTTTGACGATTAATTCATATAAGCCAGACTGAAGACAGGCATTGGCATCCAGACTGAATTGTCATATTTTGACAAAAAGTGTCAGGGAATATGACATTGTAATTGCAGCTGAGATATCATTATCATTAAGATATTTCAAACATCTACGAGGCCACCGCACCGTGATAGATACGCTGTTGTCGAATACAGATAATCATTATACAGTCCATTCCTCATAGGTTACCCAGATGTCTCGTTTGATAATCGATTGCAAACCATTGACATGTTTTTCTAACATGTTTAACGCGTGTATCGATTTAACTACGCAACACTTTACATGCTGCGCCAGACGTATAAAAAACGTGTATTACAATACGTTATAGAATTAAGACATAACTCTTTTCCTTCAGAAACACACAATTATTTAAATTTGAAAGCTTTTTTTGTCACAACTTGTGCAATGAATTGTGTAAGGGTTAAAGTGACATCCGAAGGAACTGCCTTACACTATATTTTGTTTTCTATAGAATGGGAGTTCTAACATACAAAGGATGATTTTGCTAATTTTTCAAATTATATATCTTTATAGGCTTGTACATAATCTAAGAAGACATAACTAAAAATTGTTGTGTTTGCTTTCAAGATCTTTAAACATAACACTTGTGATTTTGTACGTATTTCTCACAGCCCGTTATTTACACCTTTTTATGCAAGTGATGATTAAAATGTTATTTTAAGATGCTGTTTGAACGCAACATAATATCAAACAAAGTTAACATCGGGTTTGTGTTCTCAACTCAAGCAAGTAGAATATTGTAGTCTCATTGAATATGTAACCGGAGTAAAGTTACACAATTGTATGCTTTGATATTACATAATGCTGTCAGAGGATTTTTCATAAGTCATTGTTATCTCAGGTGTTTCGATGGAAAACAAAATGCACAGGTTAATCCGTAATGTAATGTTTAAATTTATTTGATATTATGTTAGAACTCGAGTTTTTTAAAAAGGTCTTCAAATTCCAAGCCGAAAGATATGGCAACAACTATTTTGATTGCCAAGCTTCGTCTGGAAAATGATTGTTTTGAGATTTGCCAACATCATCAAAAATGTCTTTAGCTGGCAAGGTTAGAAACTCAACGAGAAAGCATATACATTCGTCAGCGTAAGCATGAACCCCTTTGTTTTTCAGGTAGCGTTCTACCTGGTGTTTTTCGGTAATCAATTCAACTTAACACAAGTAAAAAAAAATAAATGCAGAGACATTTTCCAAATATTAAATCTTTAGGTCAATCAGAAAATGATGTTTTATAGAATTATTCAAATTTAAAAACATTAACTTATCATAGCCATGAATAAGTGAGTGTGATCTTTTCGTTTTGTTGGAGTGCCTAATATTCTTCTACGGAGTTCATAAATTTCATGTTGAATTGTGATGCAATTGCGCAAATATCTAATGATATAGGAAAATATATATCTATTTCAAATCTTAAAATTAACACATTTTGGCAATCAACGACCGAGTTACGGAGTTGTGATTATTATGTGGCTCAGTTTAGTTCATTTGAGAATGTCTAGACAGAATTTCACTACTTACAAAACATAACCATCCTAACTAAAAAAAGAAAATTCTTCACAAAGTTGTAGAAAATCTATTGAAAACAAATTCCTGTTTAATTAATCATTGCTTAAATTACGAAAATCCATTATATACATCGTTTATCTATATTACATTGATCATGCAAAAACCAGACGCATCCAACAAACCTGCTTTTCTATGTTATTCTGCACAATCTTTAATGCTTATAATCATGTATTTGTGTATTTAAAGCAAATGAAATATTCTTTGTCCGACTTTAATTGTTTTTTAACCTTTGGCTCAGCTATCCTTCTGAGTAAATAATCTATATAATCTGGAAGAAGATTTAATGAACAGGAGAAATGAACACAAAGCTCCATTTGTATGGTTGTTTCATTGCTCAGTTATGTAACCTCTATTGACATTTTAAATACGGTCGATGACCTTTATTGTTACCATGCTCTACATATTAATTGCCGTATAGATAGTAACCAAGCTTAAAAGACTCACCGTAAGTTAGTTTTATAAAACAAATAACTTGAGGACGCCACCTCAAGCACGTCTTGACATAATCCAGCAATTCATTTTTTTTAATTGTAAGTAATGCTTGTTTTCAAATTTCAATGCCTATAATCAGTAAAAATAATTAAAACATGCCTTGAAAGCATTAAAAATGTTAATATCTTGCTGACGTCGCTTTTTCAAGTTAATTTTCAGAAAAGATAAAAATGACATATTTTGAAAACATTGAGTGTATAATTAAAACACATATGAATATTGATTTTTAAAGATATATCTTTAAATATATGCGTGCTTGCCTTCCCAAATTTAAACTTACTGTGTGCAAAGTGTTGCTAACAATATTCAAAACATTTATTCTTTTATTCAAGAAACCGTGGATACCACTTTTTTGAAACAGTAGGTACTAATCGATGGAAACTGCGGTACACTTCAATGCGAATGATAAACGCCATGTTTAGAGATGGTAATCTGTTTTAAGCTTTTTAAGCTAACGGCCATCTGATCGTTTAAAGATAGTAATGTTTTAACAATAGAGGCAGATGTTTCGTTTACCTAGACTATTCTGAAATTTGTTAAAGATCTTTACATGAATAATAGCAGACTTAATGATAAATCTCAAAAAAAAACATTCAGTGAAAGAAAAAAAACTTCTTTATTTCATTCAAATATATCCAATTTGGTCATAGGACCGTGCGATAAAGTCGGGATCTAGGCAAGCAATACCTTTATAAAATGAAATAAAAAGTAATACCTGATTGCTATCATAAATTGTAAATTTTATTTCAAACAGACAAAACCTCAACGTATCTATAAGATCCACTTGTCTTTTAGATTATATAGCGTTCACGTTATATGTGCCAGTGTTTTATGGTCTACAAATAATGTAGAAATAAACCATTGTGAAAATAATGCGGGACAAGCGGAAATTAAAACGGGTTTTTTCGATTCATAAAGTGTTCATTCAGAGACACTTTTCTGTGTACGCTGTAGAAAATAATGAATACAATTCCAGTTCATGTGACAGAACGAATAACGCAATCATTTCATGTGGGCTTGTTATCAAAACGTATGGCTCAGTTGTTATTTACGAATATTTTAAAATGATATAAATTACTAATTAGTTAAAGGAACAATGATCAGTTAAACTATCCAAAAGCAAACATAAAATCTTCATCGTAGCCACATTTATAAATTGTTTAGTCAAGTCATCACTTTATTTTTCCTTAACTGTCCGTTCGGGTTTAATCAAAGAACTAAAAATGTAATTACTGCCTATTTACAAAACATCCTAGTACCTGTAAAAAGTTGAGATATTTGTGTTCAACGGTATTCTCATTTTCTGTTAAAAACGTTTCTTTATCATACAAAAATGGCAAAAAAAAGTATTTGCTAATATATTAAAACTGCCGATAAATGATGTGTACATGATGAATAAGGAACGTTCTAAAAAGGATGGAAACAAAATGAAAACATGTCGCTTACATATTTATAACTCACTGTCTAGAATGTAAAACCGTACACAATTTTAAATGGATATGAAACAACCCACACAGTGTTAAAAATAGTTTACCATATAATACTTACGTCATATAATCTCAAATGTTTATCCCCAAGTGAAAATGACTGCTTAAAATAACATTTGAATTCACAGGAAACTATATTCCTCAACCAAAAATAAAAATGATGTCTAAGATTTGATTAACTCTTGTAGAGATGTATAACTTTTTATCTGCGACGGTTTAAAGTAGATGATGGGCTCGACAAACGAGGTTTAATGCAGAGCAGGCTCTTACTTACATGTTAATGAGCATACTTGATAAGGTATGACATCATGACACTTAGTGCATAACGTAGATGAACAGGTGAATACAGAACAGCATAGACTCATTTCACCTTTCTCATAAAGCACAAAGTGCACGACCCTTAGTGGTGGCCATTAGTGGTGGGTGGACATTTATTTATTTGATGCGATATCTGTGAAATGCGTTTCTAGCTTATATAGCCAGTGGCATTTAAATATGTTAGAGAAAACCGTTGGCAAAATTACTTCTAGAAGTTTTCGATTTGACCAAACTCAATACTTAATACTCAGTTTAAAATTCATACCACCTTGACAGGACAATACATACCAGTTGTATAGGTTATCTTGACATGGAACAAAAGAGGTGTCCAACAAGGTGTATATACTTCCTTATGTCAATAGATGACTTAATATCTCTAATAAAGACATTTACCAACATGTTTTTGTTTTATTTCAATATTCTCTTAGAAAAAATTTGTTTGAGGATATATTGAATCGTTTTACTAGTTGTTGTCATTCTTTTTTGTTTTTATTTTACACTGTCTGTAAATACGGTGAATAGTTGTCACATAGTTGTTAATGTCTTTATTTTAATTCTAAACTGTCTAATCAACAGTTACGAGAAAAAAGTTGAACTTTTCACCACAGAGAGGAAAGTTACAAAACTGTTTTGGTCAGTTATGCAAATATTTTATTGATATTCAGCTAACAAATGGCTTTGATTTTTTATAGAGTCCGTTTCACATTAAAAAGGAAATTTTGCTTCCATTTGGCTGTTAAATGTGCTAGACCTGTAATTTTCAGGACTTAAGCCTAACTCAATTTGTCCTAACTTCACGTGAAAAAATAGATCGCTACGTTCATTAGAAATGGTTATTTGTGCTTTGTCTTTGTAATTAATTATCGTCCTCGTAATTGATGTTTTACGGTAATCAAGTGTGACATTATTATTATGACATAAAAACACACTTGGAAATCCCTTTACAGCTGACCAGTCAGTGGGTCATGGTATGTTTACTTCACTGAGGGATCACTGAATGGTGAACACGACTTACTCAATTGCACATATTCTGCCTTCCTGCGTCCTACATTCATTTAACACATCGAGACGGAAAATTCAGATTTCCGAAAATTTGTAAACAACAAAACAGTCGTGTTGTGAGTTGTGTCCCAATGACCTGCAATTGGGCGTTACTATAAAATGTTACTACGATCTGTTATGATATCGTTACTGTAAACATATTGTTTTTCGTGATCCTTGTTTCTGTCAATAAAATGCCCTTCTGCCCCGGGGTAAGTGCCCTTTAAACTTAACGTACAGTTTTGAAAAAAATATATGTGTTAAGACTAAATGAGTTTTGCTGAGTTTTAAAGTTTCATAGAAATATGACACCAAATATAAAAGTTATGAAGAAATTTCGTGTTTTTTTAAATATGAAACGGACTCTAGTTGGTTATTAGACATAAGCAGGGACGCCGAGAGGTTTCGTGGGCCCCGGGGCAAATTTTACTGCTGACCCCCACCCTCAGTTTTGAATTACCTAACCCTACCTTAACCTACCCCTACACACAAATTACCTCGTTTATCCTTACGAAAAAATGGCATTTAAAAAAAACATATTGTTTTTAGAACGCTGTTCTCATATAATGTCATACATTCATTTTTTGCTGATTTTGAAGCCCCGCATCCCTTCCTCTATGTCATAATTTTTATTGCATATTTAAGTCATCTCTTCTTCACAAGTGACCTCCCTCCCTCAAACCGACGATATGATATGTGAATATTTCATAATTATTTTTCTAAGATGAACACAGCGGGGTTTTGTTACCATTAAAGATAGATGGTCAGTATGATGAATGTATACCAAGCATGCATATATGACAGACACCATGATTATTTTCAAGTGTACATTGCTTAGGTTCTAGGGTAGTCAAACATGCAAATCGTAGCAACAACATCTACAAAGAGCATACATTATTATAAATGCTCATGTTTTTGGTAAACCATATAACAAATGAAAACAAACGATACTTTTATTTCCCCCTTAAGAAACAGCACCGATTCCAACATCACTGGGATTGGCCCAGGAATTGTTGGTGGTATGATGTAACAAGTCAAGCACAGCTTGACAATCAGCGGGTGCTTTGCGCCCGAGTCTTAATAGGGGGTCCGCGGGTTTGTCCCCTGGAAAATTTCGAAATATGGATGGCAAATGATGCATTTTAATGCTATTTTAGGATCATTTTTAAAGCTAGATTTTTTTTACCACAAATTAAAACAATAAAATTACTATTGAAAACTTGTCAGTTTTCTTCATCCACTATAACTAGTACCATGTGCGTAACACAATTTATATTTGAAGGAATTAAAACTTAATGTTTTTTAAGCCATACATACAATGTACCTTGCTTTTGAGCCATGCTAAAAGAGGTCGTGAGGGAATTCAAAAATAGAAGGTGTTTTTTAGTGCTATGTTAAGGGAGCTCGTCGAAACATTTCAACAAATGTAAGCTACAAAGTGCATTTGAGAGCTTTGTTAA
>JAUUEB010011236.1:0-17173 GCA_032362205.1 Clione limacina
TTTGGGTAATGGACCTTAAGAATATACCTTAGGCAACCTTTTACAAAAGTCTGAATTTTCTTACCGTTTGTTTGTGTTACATCACTTATGCCTATGAAAAAAAAAAAAAAAAAATGAATAGTGCTGCTAAAATTTCTTGTATTGCTGGCACTGTCAGTCTCTCAGTCTCATTGTGTAGAGGTATGTTTTAAGTTGTTTGCTTTAATTGAATTCCAAATCTTAACTTATAAGAAGTCCATGGGTAAGTGAAATGAATTATAATTATTATTCAATTGTGTGTAGTTTATTTCTTTATGATTGTGTGTATTAAAAACACCTAGCAATTTTGTCCAGTTCTTTAAACAAATATTAAGAACTCACCCACCTTTAAATAATCTTTTAGTTTATTGGTTTAAACTTTTTACCTCAAATATTTTTGCACTGTACTCTTACACATTGGCGGTTCCAAGTTCATCCTCTGGTCAAGCTCTTGTCCAGCTGCAAAATATTTTCTCTGTGATGTTTCACTATTTTGAAAAAAAATGATGTATAGATTAAAATGAAAATCTGTATAAAAAAAAATCAAAATTCCTGTTTTGTTAACTCTTAATCTTAGTTATTTTAAACCAATTTGGACCAAGGGTCATTTGGTGAAAATCCGTCATGGATTTTATGAAACTTTAATTTTTTTTAGCTGTACATCTCAATAATTAAGATATACTTGTTTGCCAAAATACCACTTCTCACAGAGTGATTGCCCCTGAAAGAAGCTACGTCTTTGCTCTTTAAAAAGCAACCTGGCTGTGATAAGTTTTTAAATTAAAGTAATATATACAATGAGCTTGTTGAATTCTACCAAATTAAACAATTCATAATACCATCATTTCGTAATAAAATCTTTACATTATTCCATTTTTTTTTTCAGAATCGTCTACAAAGATGTGCAATGAGCTGTCAAGATAAGATTCGAGATCAGATGCCAGTTTCGCCATCAGATAAGGATATAAAGCAGAGCAAAAGCAATCTAGAACAGTGTGTTGTACAGTGTGCTGATTCCCATGTTGGACTTGTGCCTACTATGACCAAAAAGATGATAGAGACATTAAGTCTAAAGAAGTATTAGTATTATATTACTTATGAGAATAACTAAGTCAGCTTTGTTTCAAGATAAAAGTAAATGTTGGCACGTTGGATATTGATTATTGACACTGACAAATCAGAAATCATCATTGTTAAATCATTGTTCTTCCAACTGTTTGAATTGATATATGCTTGTGGATATTGTAAAACTGAAATTGATTTACAAGTCTGTTTCATTCTTACATGCTAGTCATGAACAAAGACAGACAGGTACCATTCTGGCATATTGACACAAGATTTGTATACAAAACACAAGCATAGTTTTAAGAACTTAAGTGCATAGTTTTTCTGGTATTGATGTGATTCAATAATATGTATATAATTCAATCTACTTTTACTATGAAGCTTTAAACAGAAACAAATTATTACTGATACATTTTTTCATGAGTTTGGAGGAAGCTGTCATGTATATCTGTTTGAGGGGAAATGTTCCATACATAAATATTATGTATTGTTAACTTGTTCAGGTGTTTGGTCTATGTATGACTTTCAGAGCTTTTGAAACAATAAATGATGTTGAGTTTTTGAAATTGAATTTATTATTTTCTTAATTTTCATTACATTTATATAATGAATTGACTTGATACTTTTTTGGTTATCTTTTTATGCTTTTTAAATCAATCTCGAACTTCAATGTCTTTCCTTGTTGTCTTTTGGTCAGTGGAACTCCACTTTCCTTAGGGATTTTATTTCATTAGGATATTCTGAAAGGATGCGATAAATGGCTTCCTAGAAAAAAAGGTGGCACACAGAAATATGAGTCACGACATCTGATAGGAGTTCATTTAGTGCAATTTCACAAAATGTTCAACCCAAAATTTTGCAACAATTAAAAATAGGTTCAAAAATATATGATTTGAAGGATGTGTGTACAGGAAACACGCTTAAACCACATTTTTTGAGAAACATGTTTTTGTTTTAACACTGATTCTCTGGCTTCTCAAATCTACAATATCAACATAGTACTGTAGGCATTGATCAGATAAGTGGTGTGAAACATGCCTGCTGCCACTGAACTTTATGTTGTCTGTCAAGCCAAACACATGACTTATACCAACACCCAGTTTTTGTTTTTATATGACCTACCCACTTAATACGACTTTTTCTGCAGATCTTCAGAAAACCACTTTTTATCAGTAAAATTCTATAAGCCAGAAATCAACAAATAGCAGGTGTGCGACGTCTGTAATGTCTCAATTCATCCCCTACTTTATTCCTTAAGGCAGGCAACAATCACACATTGTGTGGTACCAATACTGTGGGGTCAGTCTCAAAATACAAGAGAAATGCATTTAGGTTGGTCTCTCTGTAAAATTTGGGTGCTTTTTTCCGAGGCAGGCAACAATCACACATTGTGTGGTACCAATACTGTGGGGTCAGTCTCAAAATACAAGTGACACGCATTTGGGTGGTCTCTCAGTATAATTTGGGTGCTTTTTTTGCGACAGTTTTTATTTTTCATTGAGTATTTATTGCAATAAGTCAATGATTTTAATTATAATTCGCTCTGTTTAAACATGAACAGATGCTTTTTTCGGTGCTTAAGCGTGTGCTGTTAAAACAAGTTTGACCTTATTATTTTCTTTGAAAAATGTTTTTAAAAAAACAAATGAAAAAGTATAAGGCAATAATGTAATCTTTTATATACATCTACTAAAATCTTGGAACATGCACTATTTGCTCCTGGGCAAAATCTGCTGTAATTCCACTTTCTTACCAAAAATCAAAATATATATTTATAGATATATAGGCGTTTTTGTTGAGTATTAATAATAATAATAATTAATATTTATTTTTGCGCCTTTTCCTTGTCCGTCTCAAAGCGCTTTACAAAATTTACATACATATATATATATATACATGATGTGCGCACTAATTTCATACTTTTCTAGTGGTAGATGTCACTGTAGCAGGGGTTGACTGTATATGAGAATAATCCACTGATACTTAATATTTGTAACATCCCTTTACTTCAAATTGTACTAAAAATTGACTACATCCCTTTATTTAAAATTGTGTCCACCAAGTAGCATAATATAATAAGAAAAAATCATAGGCCAACTTCAGATGCTGCCACACATATATCTTAAGTTTCTTATGTATTACTATTACTAGGTTTAAGAGAAGGTGCTCATTTTTTTCTCAAAAATTCCTCCTTGTTTTATTGGGATGATTCTTGGTTTTTTAACAGCAGATCAGCTATGTCCTTAAATTTTCTTAGAGCCATGAGAGAGTATTAGACTAAAAATACCCCAAATTTGCATGTTTTTGTACGTATATTGTCAAATTTTTCTTGGGGACCTGCAACCAGACATTTTTAGTGGTTTAAGGGCGCTCTTCGTCTGAAAAGCGTTTGATCTCAGCAAAATCCTTCTTTTTGTCAAACTTCACTGGAAGCACTGATTTATGTATCATATGGGAGCAATTACCCCTTAAATAAATTTGGTGTGGTGCATATTGCAGGCTTAACTTTTGAGACAATATTTAAAGCCAAGATCAGTGTGAAGTGGGGGGCCACGATGGACTAGTGGTGAGCGTACTCGACTCTCACCTGAGAGGTAGTGGGTTCGAGCCCTCGCGTCACCACAAGTAATTTTCGATAATACCTTGGGAAAGTATTTTCACCCTATTTCCCACTTGGCGCTGCCCTGTGGCGACACGCAATGACCAAAAAATCATTGTTGAAAAAAGTGCCCTTACAGGACAAAAAAAACCTTCGGGGAATAAATTAAAAAAGAAGAGAAACGTTGTATCGAACAAGCTTTTGAGAGTTTGATTTTACTAGTCTCTCCACATGAATCAGACAATAAATATTGTTTAAAATTAATAAAAATATGTATTTATTTATCTGTTGAGGGGAGGTGAGTTGGGCAAGTTTGTTTACTAGTCTACAGAAGCCACTAAATGAATGTATTTATCTTATTTCATACAAAAGCTATTATTTCTATTCTATTTAATAACGGTTCCCTGAAATTTAACTATACCATGCAATCACACAGTAAACAGAGAATATATAGAGCTTGCATGGTGAATAAGTGGCTTAGCTGTGTATCTTATTGCATTTCTATGATAAGAGAGGATGCACTCATGTGTGCTCATAACTTGTAATTTCTCTATCACATTGGAAACAAGCTTAGTACAATAAGTAATACTGTTTGCTGTCTAATGCTATATGTATTTCACATGCTGTATATTGAAAAAGTGCTGGGTTGTTAAACCGGAAGTAGGGTTAATATTGCCAAATTTGGATTTATACATATCATATATATATATAAATTGATATAAGTGTGTAGCAAACTTGTAAATAGTATATACTTATTTAAAACCACAAATTCCAACAGGCATCCTCGTGAAAAGTTTAGCATGTCTGCCCCCTTAATAAAACGTTTTGTGTTCGAACCTGTCAAAAACTAATTTCATTTTGTAATTAGTTGTAGAATAAAGAGTTCTATTAAGTCAAGTGATATTTATATTATATTATATTTTATAAAATAATTGTATTTTCAAAATAACTCATAGTCACACTGTTTGCCTGTGAGAGGTTGCAAGAGTTAGCGACGCCATCTTGAAATCTTCCAATCAATCACCTTTTCTGGGCGTGTGTTTGACCAAAAATGGACCTGTCATATTCTCTCTTTGAGTCACTAAGGTAAATGAAATAAAAGAATCTATTGCCACTGTAGTCAGGAGGATTTTCAGCTTTACAGTACGTGAGGTAGAGAGTTGTCTCTGCTGGGTTTTCTTTTCATGACTTTTCTGAAGGATGTTAACACATCAGCATGGTAAATTGTAGCATTTTCTAAAATTCGTTTTTAGTATGTTGGTTATATAAAATTGTGTCATCAGTCCATGCATCCATTCCATATCCTTAGCTGTATGTCCGAATTTTGTTATTGTAACATAGCTCTGTTGCTTCTCCAATAAATTGACTTTTCAGGTCACAAACATCTTTAAGCCATTATAATACATGTAAATCTATCTTGTGTTTTAGTCAAGCTAGCTTTCCATCTTTAACATTTCTTTATTACAACAATACGGTTCTTGACTTTATCGAGAAAACTATCATGTGCTCGAGCTTTCTTGTGCAAATCAGGCACGTAGCTAGACCTCCTCTTATTTTTTTGGGGGACGGCAAAGAAATGGTTGACTAATCTAGATGTTTTTGACAAGTTGATTATTGCTAACATATTTTTATCAAAACTGTTGACTATACCATAAATTATATCAACCCATTAAGTTCGATGATGCAGAGGGGGGGGGGGGGGTAAAATTTTAAGTTGTTGATTTGAAATTGAGCATTTAAGAGTAATCTAGATCATTCTTTATTTTTTTCCTGCGATTAAAAACTTATATTTTTAGGAAACGGCGGTTATGCTACTGGGGATATTTTAAAATAATTTATGCAGAATGGTGCATTTAAGAGTCATCTGAAATACTTTTGCTTTCAGTGGTTAATTTCAATAAGGACGGGACCGTCAGCGTCTCCGATAGGACAAGGTTCTAGATCCACCAAGTAGATCTGGGAGAACATGCATACAATGATAATGAAGAATATTTTGCATGAGCTGTTAGCACCGTCACCACGTGCATAGTGCAAAAAGCTTTACAAACAGTCAAACTTGTTTAAACCGCACACGTTTAGGCCGAATCGTCGCTTAAACGGAACAATAACATGACTATATCTTTGTTAGTTTAACACGCTTAAACCGACAGAAAAACACCCGTTAATGTTAAAACGGAATGATTTATGACCAAATTATCGATAATTTAGAGCATCGGAAGATAAGTTATCGCAAAAGAGCACCAACATTTTACTTAGAGTCTAGCCCCAATGTGTTTTACTTGTATTTTGAGACGAGCATTACCGTGACTGTTGACTACATTAAGGAATAAAGTGGGGCATGGATCAGGACATTAAATTATATGTCGTATACCCGCTGCTTGTTGGCCCCATTTGGAATGTTACTGGAAAGCAGAGGTTTGTTTGAACGGAACAAAACCGTACTTCCACAAAAAGTTGGTTTAAGCGAGCTTTACTGTATTTACATTTCTTATCGTTTTGGCAACAGTTTTCATTTGAAATCATTCCCGATCAATAATGAGTACATTGTTTTCTTGGCTGTTGGTCAGCGCTACTGACCGTTTACTCAAGTTGTTGTTTTGACGGTCGCAAAACTTTGTGTCTCCGTCACCTAGTAAAGTCATTCAAATTATAGGAAAATATTATAGCACTTCATGTTTAGCTTAACCGATCCTCGCAACTAGTAAAATAAAATGATATTGGGATCATTTAAAACTTGGTCGGGTTGAGTCAAAATGGGTGCAATCAAATCGCTCGTTTCATGACTAAAACGAACACCCACAATCCTCGTCTTACATCTTAAAAGGTTAGATACTTAGGTTTATATGTGATTAACAAGTGACGTAGACGATTCACGCCTGTTATCTTAAATTGATAACTATGAAGGCTATGATTATTCATCGGTCAGTTATCAAGTTATCATCACAGTTCAAGTAAAATCAGTGTTCAGTGTTCCAAAATGCACCAATGTCATTCAACAACTACCTTATTATTCTTATTGCTTCATGGATTAAAAACTCTAATATCCATAGTCCTTATTTCTGAGATTGTATCATGTTTCAGTATTCAGATACAATGACGTATCACACAAAAAGGTAAAGGATGATTTTTTTTAGGTAGATCAAGTCATTTTTAATATACTACATAAAAACAATGTGTGTAGAAACCATCATCTTATGTTATGTGATATGATATGTCGCGGTTCTTGCTAGTGGCACTCTTTCACCACCAAAATACTGCTAGCGTTCGTTAGATCATTTAATCAAATCTTTAAGATGTATCGAGGACTATATCGGGCTTGTCGAAAAGAGTGGTTAATCAATCGTCGAAAACTTGCCAAATTCAAGCAAAAAATTAGCTTCATGATTTTTTTTTTTAATCCATTGATAATATATTTAGTAGAGCATCGGATGTGACTTGAAGGTGTTTGGTGTTCACCATGCATTGTCTTTTGATAAAAAGATGTAAATAACCAGACAACTACTGTGTCTATTTCATCACCGGTAGGTAGGTTGAAAGTAATTTGAAATATGAAAAGGACTACCTCTGTTAATTTTTTTTCCTGCTATTGTATTATTCGAAGAGAAGAATCGAAATAATCGCGTAACAAATATTTCCAAGTCAACATTTTTTATGAGGTCCATATGGTCACAATGTAAAAATCGTCTGATTAACACATGTGATGTAGGGATGTGGTGAGCCTTTCTCGTAACAATATCAAGACGGTATTGTTGCACCATATTATATGGATATAGATATGGTTTTCCCATATAATATATGGTATAAATATAGTATAGATACGGTCATCCCATATGTCATATTATGAAATATGGAAGTGATATTCATACGATATATACATACGATCATCATATATGGTTGACATATTGTATATATACGGTAATTATGACATGTGGTATTTACATGTCCTCAGACTGTTTACACTGTGCAAAACACCATATTGCTACCTTAAGAACAGCAAATGGTGTCCATATGACTAGCATATGAGCACCATTTAATGTGTTGACTGGGTACAGACGCCCAACGTTCCTTGGCGATGTATTCGTATGAATATACCTATTAACTGTGACTGCTTATGTCACGCCTGTTTTCATTTCGGACCAGTGACTGCAGGCTATCACTCCTTACTTGGTCTTCCATTAACACTGATTCTCTGGCTTCTCAAATCTACAATACCAACATAGTACTGTAGGCATTGATCAGATAAGTGGTGTGAAACATGCCTGCTGCTACTGAACTTTATGTTGTCTGTCAAGCCAAACAAATGACTTATACCAACACCCAGTTTTTGTTTTTATATGACGTACCCACTTAATACGACTTTTTCTGCAGATCTTCACTCGCATACTGGGACGCACCTATGCCAGTTATTGTTAGTAGAAGGTATAGAGAGAAAAGTTCAGTGTTGTTGCGCGACTGCTGCCACTTATAGTTGTTTATTCAGAGTAGCCTCAGTCCGCAATGGTATGTATAAGCGAGTTGTTATTGCACGGTGCTATTTTTTTATGGCATTATGTAACAGGTTTTCCAGACAAAATCAACACTCGCGTAAAAACATACTTATATAATATTGTAAGGTTCAAGTCCGAACAACCTCTCTCGTAAACACATACACAACTGTCAAAATAACACTGGAAGGAGATGTCAGGTTATATTCATTTTTTCATTGACCATTATTCTTGTTGACATTCATGTTCAAATGAAAAACTTGTTGAGAAGTTCGACAGTTTTAATGAACCATGTAAATGACATAATTCCTCGTATCTCATTATAATGGAGCTAGGAAAGTTAAAAACGGAGGGTCTATACACGTTTTTTTCTAGGAAGTTTTAGATCGACAAGTGATACTTTTCTTATAGTTTCATATGTTGCGAATCGTGTATCGATATTTATTTTTTGATTAAAAGCCTAATTTTTGCGTTCTTGAAGATTAAAATTCGGCCGTCGTTGTTGCGTTTTCCCGTCCTATGTTTAGTCGCCGTTGTTGCGTTTTCCCGTCGTTGTTGCGTTTTTTGTGTTAATTGGTTTATGTAAAAGAAATATTAAATAATACTCTCACCCTCTGTCCTAATTGGCAAATCTGTCTTACACGTTCGGAGAATGGGAGGTCTATTAGTACACATAAACGAGCATAAACTTCTACATCACCTTCCGAATATGTGGTTCAAAGTTCATCCGGTTTACAAGGCGCGTATCTAGGATTTTCAAATGAGGGGGGGGGGGGTGGTGCCGATAATTTTTAAGAAGGGGGATATTTTGGAAACTTATGGGCAAACGGTGCAAATATATAGTATCCCCTCTTAGATGGAGTAGGGGGCATTGCACCCTAGATACGCGCCCATGGTTTATGCAAAACGAAAGAGAGGGGCAGATGCCAAATTGCCCCGAGGTCCAGGAAATCTCTCTGCGGCCCTGCATGACATACTTTGTTTTGTCGTTTCTGACTTATCGATGACCTTCTATTTTCGACACAATGATCAAATGCCTTTCTGTTTGACCCTCTATTGACAATGTGACAATCACAATCCCCTATAGTGACCAAGTACTTTGACCGTCACATATATTTTATGTCTTAAAAGCCTGTAAACAATTGGCGATCTGTAGACGACTGGCTTAATGCTTTGCCCTTTTGTCAGTCGGCACCGACATTGACGAAACGATCGACCACTTTTTCCATTTTCCCCTCACGCGGACCGTAGCATAATTGCTTTATGTGGACATTGGTCATTGTAGTTTGTTGGTGCTGTTAAAAACTTTTTGATTGTGGACAAACTATGAATAACTAGTAATAAGTTACGTCACTCAAATGGATGAATATATTTTTGGCCACGGGATAAGACTTATATCGTAGTGTTTTTCACCGTTTTGAATACTCAGTAGTGCTTTACTCAAGGCATTGGAGGTAAGCATAAATTAAATGTTTATAAAGTAAAGAACTATATATCTCTACTATGACTTCTAATTATCACGAGGAATTTATTTCCATATAAAAAAACATAATCAAACTTTTATGAGAATATTCTTCTAGTCATAGATTATTAGTTCCTGTATGTATAAACTGTGAAACAAGCATTGAAAACCCCTACAAGCCGATCAAAAGATGTTGATGATAAACACTCATTTCCTCGATGACTAATTTAATTAAAGATAAGCAATGGAATGTAATTTATTAAAAGAATGAGAAGACGATCATTGAATGTACATATTTTTCCGCTTTGGTTTTTGAAATATCTCAATACCTTAAACTACCGTTTACCTTTGCGTACTACACTGACGTTGACAAATTTTAATGTTTTATTACGTTTTATTAAGTTGCGTTACGTTTTTAACGTTTACAAGCATACTGCGTACTTCTTGTCTCACAAAATTGCGATTTTATGGTCTAATGGTAAGTTGCCCGACCCGGGTGCTAGGAGTCGCTGGTTTGAATCACACCAGGTCCTTAAGCATCTGATTTGGAAAGGAAATGCACAAACATACCTCACTCTACCTTATATTGTTAAGAACTTCTTCAATTCATTTAAAATACTTTAAATAATTGAAAACATCTTTTCGGAACGGGGTTTTATTTTCAATTACAGTTTTTATAAATTTGTCAAAATCCCTTACCTTATTCCGGGACAAACAGTAATGGTTAACCAACAGACCATTTGTTTATTTCGAAATATCTATCCCAATAAAAGACCATTAGTTGTAATGCTTAAATGTTTTTCTAATGTAAACTTAAAAGATTTATATCAAGGCAAATTAGTTTGGTATAACCCGAATGTACCCGCTTTCCCCAGGAAAAAAAGAACAAACAATCCACATGTGATTAATCAAAATGGTGTTTTATTGTTACATCTAGGTTTAAAAAGATCAATAATAAAAAGAGACTTTTTCCGATGGATTTTGTGTGTATGTATCTTTGTGTGTGTGTGTGTGTGTGTGTGTGTGTGCGTGCGTGCGTGCGTGCGTGCGTGCGTGCGTGCGTGCGTGTGTGTGGCTCGATCTGAAACTTTCTCAAAATGTTGGTAGCAATTACCAGATGTGTGGTTAAGCTTTTAGTGACAATCGGCCAACTGTAAGAGAAGTGATGGGCTTTTTAGTTTTTGGTGCGAATTTTACAGAAAAAATATAGAACAAAGATGGCATGAATAAATATGGAAACATTTGCATCCTCTTCCTGGCGCACATAATAGACGCGAATAAGCGTAATGAACACAAATTTCTATTTCCTTATTAAGAGAAATGTAAACAAACGCTGAAACCCAAAGTGAATTATGATACGGGGTGTTTCAAAATATGATTTTAAAAAGGGTGTGGTGGCATATTTGCGCATAGTGGAAAGAGAGAAAGAGAGAGAGAGGTCTACAGGGTGGTTAAAAAGTCAAATTAGTGTTTCTTTCTTTTTGTATCCTTTCCGGGCAAGACCGAGTACTAAGCCACAAAACATCTCGTTGACTACTATTAGCGACGTAAGGGCAACAATTGATTTAAGATTGTGTAAACCTGGCTGGGCAACGCCGGGTAAACCGCTAGTATATAAATAAAACAAGACATAGACCGGAAATTAACTCATTTTCGTAGAATTAAGAGAAGAGATGTATTCAATTCAATCAACTTTATTTAATAAGGGTGACATTTTGGCATTGCTGCCACTCATACAATGGGCCTTTGATAAAGATAAGCAATAAAATAAATACAAGAATTAAATAAACACAATCTATAACAGTATACACTGAATTGTATGCTTGCGTCTCGATTTTCTCAAAAGTCCTTTGATGGATTGAGCTGTAGTTGAAACATAGGATTACAATCATACCAAAAAGGTACATAGAAAAATACAATTCTATGATAAAATTTTGTAAGAGAAGACAGACATACTGGATAGTAAGTTTTGTGTGAACTATTGATAAAAAGTCAACAGTGCCTCTATGACAGTGCAAAGTTACTATTGGCAACAAAGTGACTACCACCATACTTCTTAAGATTGCGAAACGAAGTTAAATACATTTCTAGACTGGCTCCGAGTTGCGGAAATAAGTCCCTTGAAAAACCTTACTTTTTGGATCTACAAAATAAAACGCTCGCAAAAATAAGTTGTTATACAGTATCATTCATTGCTAAAAAATATTGGCTAAAAGCTCTGCTAGAATGCTAATTTGAATTTTCTCTTTCAGCCGCCTGAGTAAGATTGGCTTCCATGTTATTTCTGGATGCTACACACAAAAAGGCAGAGATTACCTTATAGAGCAATGTCCAGAGAGACTTTCAACTGTTCTTCTTGATGTAACCAAAGCTGACAGCATCCAGAATGCGTATAAACATGTTCAAAGTGTGTTACCAAATGGAAAAGGTTGGTAGTTATCTATAACAATATACACTCAATTGTATGCTTGCTTGTTTGCTTTTAAGCAAGACGATTTTCTCAACAGTCCTTGGATGGAGTTTAAACATATACTTACATAACAAGGGGGTCCTCCAGATAATAAAATGAATAAAAACGGAGTTATTTGAAATTTTATGAATTTATTTCGTCTTCCCAATAAATAATTTAAATAATTTAGATTGCCATCTTACTAAATAAGCGGACGTTCGCGAACGCACTTATAATGAACAAGTTAGTTTAAAAACTGCATTCATATCAAGTGTGTACTCTCGGTCCTGGATAGCAAAATGTTCTAAAGGATGGCTGAAATTTTTACATTGTGAATCCCAGAAGTTGTTTTAAAACATTTCGTACGGAGACAACGCAACTTTTTATTATTTTTATTTTTATTATTATTATTATTATTATTATTATTATTATTATTATTATTATTATTATTATTATTATTATTATCCGTTAAAGGATTTTGGTTTAGACATTGTTTACTGTACGATTTATATAGAAAATATTTGTTCAAATAGACCAGACCACTTATTTTTATAGACTTGCCAACCGTCCTGATTATATGTGAGGGTCCCTGATTAACGTGTTACCCTTTTTGCTACAATGCATATTAGCCAAATTTGTTTTAAAGCGAAACACTTCTTTGTAAGGGAATTGGATGTAGAACTCAAGTACAGTTCCATAAAAAAAAAATGAGGCGTCCAACAGTCTACAAAAGTTGGAAACTAATGAAATGAACTAGTATCCCTGATTATGGTTTGAAAAAGTTCGCAGGTCTGTTTATAACAACTGTTCAAAAGTCAAGAGAATCCTATTGAAGACTTGAGAAAACAAAAGCAAAAACATTTCATGGCTTTTCACATGCCATTGCTTGTTCTGTGGCTCCATATATGAACCACACAAGTCAAGCTGAGAAATTGGTATACAAAGTCATTAAACTGTATGTTTTTAGTTGCATTTAAAAAACACTACACCAACACTCTTATTTTGAAATCAATACTTTCTCTCATCATAGTATCAAATAGATCAGATGAATATCATTGCTCATAATTTTGTGGAATATCAGGTTCATGCATGGGACCACAGACTTCACTATGTAATAGATAATGGGTCATGTGGCCAGTTTTTAGTGAACTGTCTGGTAGTTTATCTTTTGCACTGAGACGTAGCAGGCCTCCGGAATATTTTTTTTGCCTAGGAGCTCAAAGGTGCCTACTATTTTTGTATCAAGAGTCCTAGTTTTGCCATTTGTGACATCACAGGAGTTTGCTTTTGGAATCATCAATAAGTGGTATTTATAGGTTTTATGTGCCATGCGTTGATGTTACCCTATTATAACAGGATTTTGCCATAGCAGGGATATCCTGTTGGCCTGGCGTCACTGTTCTAACCTGGTACCACATCCCAAACATTACTTATGAGCCGTAGACATATGGTGACTGTCCAGCATGGCAGCACCTCAATGTGAATCTGGCAATCAATTAGCCCCTTAATCATTAGAACAGACCAAATCCACCTTCAAGCTTGGGCTAGGTTTGTTTATCTGCCTGTTGCTAGTAAAGTGACAGCTTAAGATGAGAACTAAGTGCTAGACGTAATGAGAGGCCTACTGTTTATTTCTTGACTATATTCTGACAAGTTCAGACTGCCTAACAATGGATTCTCCCAAATTTCTTATTTATTAACCCCTGACTGACCTCAAGAAACATACAGGCCATCAGCGACCACTGAATTTCTGAGAATTCTATGTTCAGTGTACCACAGGGCTGCCAGGGGGTTGCCGATCAGCGAGAACTCACTTTTTTTGCTATTTCCCCCCCAAACTTGCCGATTGGAATTTGCACATTCCTTGAATTTCCCCACTCGCCATCGATACTCAGCTGATCAATACTAATACTCCTTAACAAAGGACGTTAATAAAGAATAAATGAAATGACAAAAATAAACCTACAAGACACTTTGCAGTTTATTTATTGACTGAATCTTAAAACTACTTAAGTGTATATTGTCAAATTTCAACGTTCTCATTGCAGATTTGAATTAAGCTCAAATGTTGATCCACAGTCTGCATTCAAAAGTCAATAGTGCGCTCTTCAAAATAAATGCAATTTTTTTTAATCACACACTTGGTTAGAGAAAAGGACAACTAGGTCAAAAGCAAATCAAGAGCACTGACTGAGCATAAGTGACGGCTTTACTCACTTCTTTGCTGCTTTCTTTCTCCTAAACATCTGTCTATGACTATGAATAATACAATTTTTTACAAAAATACGATTTATATTGTGACATATATACACATTTTTTTGTACAAGTTTGTGGCTATCTATTAAAAAATCCCAACTGCCAAATGTGTACAGTTAATTCCCTGAGTAGCAGTAACTTAATGATAGGAATTTTTGAGTTATATACATGGCTTCCAATGACAGATAGTTCTTTAGTCATATCTAGATTTGGGCATAGATACATTTTTGTCTTTTCACCACACCCTCCATTACAGCAAGAGACAACACAAAATGCTTGTTTAACACCATAGCTGAGTGAAAACTGAGTGTATAAACAATAACCGTCTTTATTTATGTTGATTTACCTAGGGAAAAATGTAAATAATACATTTTGGGCAAATTAAAAATCATTAATCCGGGCTTTCTTTTAATTTCTTTTCCTCGCTAACTTCTTTGAGTAAGTCAAAGTAAGTGTTTTTTAAAGTCGATAGTGTGTGCTGGATGCTTACGTTTTGGCATGGTACCAGACAATGGGGGGTTGAACTTTTTATCAAAATGCGATCAGAGACAACTTTGTTCCTATGACTGTAATGCTGCATAGGCAAGTTCTGATCATAGGCACTCCGGTTGAAAAGTGTTGTGCTAAAGGCACGCACACAATCTTGCCATACTCCCATTACATCATTCCTCAACCACCACCCAGCGCCCTCACACCATCAAAGTGGGGGAAAAGAAAGAGACAAATCACATGAAATCCTCTCTTCCTGTCTTGACGCAAGTTAGTGTTCTTGAAAGCAAGTGGCTATGTTTAGCCAACACATGAATGTTATTTGGTGCCACTTTGACACCTACCTGTATATCGCTCAGGGATCGGTCTTAAATGACGTCAGCATTTTCCAGCAGATATTTGACCCCACCCCCCTCCTGTCAGCCAAAACTTAACACTGGGCCCTATGGAGATCAGCTGTGTCTAATGACCCCCCCACCTCCATCAGAGCTGACGTCATTAAAGAACGATCTCTTAGGAGACCATTGTGTTGAGTAGTTGAAAGAATACTTCCGACTTTTTACAAAAATCCAGAAGCCATGTTTAATTTCTCAACAAAATCATTTAAGATGGGTTTGGAATTAGCTAAAAAAAAACAGCAATTTTTTCTTAGATATACTCTTATTTTCTCAGTTTATGGATAATTTCGGTTAAACCATTTAACTCTTGTTTACTGTAGTAAGCTCAACATCATGCTTGCACCTCTAGTACTCAAACTTTTCTATGCCCAGTGATAAAAACGAGGTTTTACATGCACCAAACTTCACTTTCTAGATGGATGTTAGATGAAAGGAAACAGTTGATTGAGTTTGGAATATAATTGTCATTTTGGGAACTGTGTGTAGTTTTTTCTTGTTCTAAAACAAGACTTCAGAAAGATCAACCATGGAGAAAAGCGAGAGGTTGAAACTGGATTTGCCATGAGAACCGTCCTTGTTTCCCTTCTTGTGTCCAAGCCTAAAGGCATCAATGACAGGATAAGGACTATGTGACATAACCTAGTTGTAGACATATATACTGCATATGTACTCCAACAATGACCAATCAAGGCAAGCTCAAAGAGGCTTTTATCAGCAATTGAGAGAAGTGGTGAGCCGAAGAAACCAGCTATTAATCGAGACCACAGAGTAAAGTTACCCCTGGTAATGCTGCAACTAGCAGCACATGTCACAACTTTCCAACCCAGCAAAGTTGAAAAAGGTCATGAGGGATGACAAAAAAGTCACTTGTTTCAAAACAACAAGCCATTGAAAGGTAAATAATTCTAATGAAACTACATACATCCAGTTAATCTTTTTTCAAGTATATATTTTAAAGGTTTATAACAGGTTCAATTATTTCAGTGCAGGTCAATTTCAAGGTAAAAATCTTAAGAAAATGGGTCAAATATGAAAGCCAGGAAAAAAACAATTTAATTTTTTTGCCACAAATAAAACTATATTTTAGAGATTTTAAAAGAGCAAAATCTTTTTAAAGGAGGTAATATTTAAGATAAAAAACTAAGGTCAATTGTCAAATTAATTTTTAATGATTCAAATTTATTGCAATTACCACCAAGTCAATTTTTAATTAAGATATCTTAATTTGGTGTGATTTGGGGCTCTTTCAAATGACTGTGACCCTGTAACGTCCTAACCGATGCTCTGATTGAAAAATATTTTCATTTAATGATATGGACCCTGGAATGCAAAAGTCATCAAATCCGTGAAGGTGTGTTTGTTTGAAAAATAATGACCCATATAATATACTTACAATGACTTTTGATTCATACAACTCGTAATCTATAACTGCCTCTTTCTCCATGGCAGAAGTTTATAATGTTTACCAATCCAATTTCAAATCCTGAATCAGAATCTCTCATATATAAATGTCCCAATAACTTCTATCCATTGATCCCTGTTTTTCCACAATAACTAGGATTTATTGATCATCATGGTGGCATTAGTTTTATTTGCTCTAGATATCACTTGAAAATAGAGGAAAGAAAGGTATTTCTGTTGTTAATATTAACAAGGGCTAAGGTGAAATTCAAAATATAGATCAGATATCCACTTCACACAATATGTGCTCTACTTTTCAATTTTCAATGTTTTCCTTTCTTCATACTTCATTTCCCCCTAATACTTCTTGTTATCATTGTACTGCAGTCCATCATCATCATTCAGTATAATCTGGTTAATATGAACCGCTTGGGACCGACCAAGGGGGCTTTGAATTATATCTAATATTTCGTATTATGAATTACTAAAAGAAGAGAGAGAAAATGGGGACTTATGGATTTGCTTCAAATTATCAATTATTTTGGACTCAAC
>JAUUEB010011347.1:0-17173 GCA_032362205.1 Clione limacina
TTTTTTTCGGTACTCCTGGAGTATCAATTTTTTCAATACTCTGGAGTAGTACTCAGGAGTATTGCCAGATACTCGAGAAGTACTCCGGAATTCCGGTACTCTACTCTACTCTACTCCAAAATTCTACTCAATACTCTACTCTACTCGAGTACCGAATCTCAATACTCATGCCGAACACTGCTTTAACATTGTTATAGAGTTTTCAAAAAACGAGGGCTTTTGTAATGTTTTGAGATGCCAGCTTTGTGATGTGTCAGGGCTTCGGCTTCGTACCCATGTCTGATTTCTTCTAATATTTGTAATGTCAACAGAATAATGACTGTCCTCTTAAAGCAAGTTCAAATGTAAAAATTATCCAATCAAATTCAAACATGCTCATACAATACAATGATGAATACTTCATTAATGAGAATCGTGTCCGAATGTCAATTAGCAAGAAAACCTAATTTTAGAATGTAATCCCTTGGTGACTCGAGTATCTTAGTTACATGAATGTCATTCAGTACATATGTTTTTGCTGGCTGGCTTGCACTTTCACTTGACATGACAAGTACTTACAATAAATGATATTTGACAATGTTATTTTATGTCAGCAACTACAACACAGACTTTCTTCATATTAGCAAACTGAAACATTTTCAGCGTTTTTGTAATTGCAATATGGTCAATCATTCTTCAAGTGTCAATTGGATAAGCGAACAAACCCTGGCTACAACACATTTGAGTGTTAACAACACATAGGAATGTCCTTGATTAAATATTTATTGATTTAGATGTTGATCAATTTTAAGTTAATGGTTTTGATGAATTGTTTCCTTTATTTTACTCAGCTGCTGGATTTAAAAGATGAGATGCTTCAACACCAGCTGCCACCTCCTCTGCTCATTCAAACAGCAATGGTCACTGGGAGGGTATTCAGAAGGTGAGCAGTTATGTTTGGTTTTCATTTTTCATCATCATATCTTATTGCTTGATCCAGTGTTGGGCTCTGCTGTCTTTCAGTTCTTGATCTGTGCAGGTGGGTCTCAGGTGGTATTTCTGGAGGATATATTTCATTGTTTGAGGGTTTTAGCATGATCATTCACCTTGAGGATGCGAGCCCCCTCTTGTACTGTTTAAAGTCATCTTATTTTATTAGAGAGGTTTGTTCTATATATGGAAGCTGCTACATATGTCTTTGTATGTTTGTCCTGGTGGATGTGTGTGATGGAGCTATACCCGCTTATCTGAAGTGTATTGGCCATAATGCCCCAGTGAAAGTGCAGCCTGTGTTATTAGCTCAGGGTAAATTTTCTTTGCATGGCAAGGTTCAGTGGGGAAGTAGCTTAGTACTAGGGTAGTTATCCTTAATATTTGAGAGGTCTGCTCTCCAGTCGGAATTAGCTTGTTTTGTTTTGATAATGTATAAGTTGCTTGTATTTCTTTCATATTTATATAAGACTGCTATCCAACCGTATCTCTTGTACTTTGATTATTAAGCACATATCTGGTTTGTTGTATCAGTAGTTGTATATATTACCACACACTCTTTGGTTGTTCTCCAGTGTGTGTTTACATTTGTAAGAAAAAGATTTCCCATATTCTTTTCATTTGCAATTATAAGTGATGAATTTTTTAAGAGCTTTAAATCCTCTTTTATGATGTATGATTAAAGCAACTACTGATTTCAGATAATTATTCACATTTAATTACCCTCTTTCTCTTCTTGAAAATACATACTGCTTGTTTTTTCGCCCTTTTTTCAAATTATGGAAGCCCTCTTTGAGGTTATTATTATTATTTTTTACCCCCACAACTGAATTGGCACTTTCCATGTTTATAAAAAAACATTTTATACCATTCAACGCATTTTGAACATGGCTGCCACTTCTCCGGTAGGTACCGGATTAAAAAAAATGCTTACAAAATTTTTCAGATTCGCATAGAAAATCGGCTGTTGAATGCACCTAAAACACATAATTTGACAGCTGAACACACTTCCCAGGACTCCCATTTTCTTAATTTTTGGGATGTAAGCCTTCTGTTTTTCGATAGATTAATGACACTGTCCCGTAGAAAATTGCATTCTGTTTCTTTGAGACCAACTTTATCAAGATTGGTTTATTTGTGACCAACTTATGGCTATTTTAATACACATATCACCAATTTTTTGGACAAGCCCGCAAATCTGTTTTCATGAGTTTTGGGATGTAAGCCTTCTATTTTTTGGTAGAGTAATGACACTGTTGCTCAGAAAATTATATTCTGTTTCATTTGAGACCGACTTTATCAAATTTGGTTTATTTGACCAAATTATGGCTATTTTAATACACATATCGCAGATTTTCTGGAATCCTGTGAATCGGTTTTCTTGAGTTTAAGGATGTCATGTTCTGTTTTCCAATAGATTTATACCACTATTGATTAGGGAATTATATTCCGTTTCATTTGAGACCAACTTCATCAATATCATTTTATTTTTGACCAAGTTATGACTATTTTAATAAACATATTGTCAACTTTTCCCAAATCAATGCGAATTCGTTTTCATGAGTTTTAGGACATAAACCTTCTGTTGTCCGATAGATTTATAATACTGTTGCTTAAAAATAATATTTTCTTTCAGCTGATACCAACTTTATCAAAATCGTTTGATATTTGACCAAGATGTTGTCATTTTAGTATACCTTCAATAAAACTGCCGTTAAAGATAAGACACATTTTCAACATTGCCTTAGAAACAGGTTTTAATTAATTAAGGTTAAATCAATGCATTCCTCTCCTGTCTGTGTCCTATTATTATTGCTTCTTTATATGTATGTATTTTATGTTTTATATACCTTTGGAATAGTTGAGGCAATAAAGTGGTTATCTCAAATCAGTAAATTTATCCTACCCCTGCTGGCATCCCTGCATAATATAATAATTGTAGATTTTAAGCCAACTCAGATGCTGCTACACATATATCTTTAGTTTTTTGTGTATTACTATTGGTGAGTCTTTATTATTTTGTGCATTAATATTATCATAATTTTGTTTATATTGAGTAATTATATGTATATACTAGTGGCTTAGTTCCCAGTTTTACCCGGGAAGGATACACAAAGAAAGAAAAAAAAACATGCTGACTTTTTTACCACCATTTAGACCTCTCTCTCCCACTATGCGCAAATATGCCCTCAACCCGCTTTAAAAATCACAGTTTTTGACAAACCTTTGAATAAAACTTTGTTTACATTTAAGGCGGAAATAGACTTGTGCATTCACTGAAAGTGCAAATTTAACATTTTTGGAGATGATTCATATGTTCTTTCATGATTAATGGCAGGTTTTTAACAGATATAACCTAGTAAAACTAAAAGGCTGATAACTTTTCTTACAGTTGACCGATGTCACCATAAGCTTAACTAAACATCTGTCAATATTTACCAATATTTTGCTAAATTTTCAAGTTAATTGAATTAAAACTGTTGCTGAAATCCCATTAAAAAAATACACAAATTTCCTTAATGGTGCATATTTTACAGAGGAAATATAGAAAAACTAAAAAGTAAATAACTTTTCTTACACTCAACCAATTTTTACTAAAAGCTTAACCACACATCTGGTAATATCTACCAACATTTTGCGAAAGTTTCAGCTCGATTGAGTCAAAACTGTGGCTGTAATCCCATTGCATACAAATACACAAATAAATAAAGAGACTTTGAATAATATTATGTAGATTAATAATCCAAAGTCTCTTCAATATTGATGTTATGGCAATATCGGAAGAAATATCAAACACAATAATCTGAAAATCATGTTAGTTTTAAATGGATGATCAAGTATGAAAGTCAAATCCAAAGTGATTACTTTGCATGTCGAGTAAAATGACCAAAGATATTACCAAATAACAGACCCGTGTACTAACCAAAGTAGATCGACAACTTGCATTTGTTTTTAATTTTTACAAGTAAGATTTCGATCATGGAGAAAATTCCGGGAATCAGGATTTATTACCACCATGAAGAAAATCCTGGATAGTTCACATCTCTGATTTGTGTGCTGAAATCATGTATTCTTCCCAATGTGAAGCATTGACACCTCTTACTCTAAAGCTAGATCTTAAAAGAATGATGGCTTTCGACATGACATTTTATACTAGACTGCTACGTATATCATGGTTAACTATAAAAGCTAACAAAGATGTACAAAAAAGACTCAAAATCAGATTCAGTCACATGATCAAACACTTAAAGAAACAAAAATTAAATTTCTTTTGACACATCAAAAGACATGACACATTAGAAAGACATGACACATCAAAAGACATGACACATTAGAAAGACATGACACTACACATTTGAAAGAACTTTGTTGGAAGGGAAGCTGGAGATTAAGTTAAAAAAAAGAGGCAGACCAAGACGACAATGGGAGGATGACATAGAAGACTGGCTGGGGATAAGTATGACTAAGGCTGGCACAACACCAGATTGCATACAATGATGTGTTGGGGAATTATCATTCAAGTGACCTTTTTCAAAGCATCACAGGCTGTCTGGAGTTGTCTAAGCTCTCCTGTTCTTCAAACAAATTGTGAATTTTGTAATATTCTGAAATCTGGAAAATTTGATAGTTATAGGGGTTAGGAAGCAACTACCTTGAATAAGGAAATCCAAAACCAAAACTAGGCTGGTGGACCTGGTGGATCCTGACAACAAATTAATGCCAAAGTGAATCTAGCGATAATTGATTAACTTTTTTTGTTTCCACAGAGTTTGTTGTTTCGTGTCACAATTGCCATGAAGATGTTCAGGAAAATAAGTGTACACGATGTACATATCCTGCATTACGCTGCTCCATCTGCCATATTGGTGTTAGAGGTAAGTATAGATAGCGACAAATTATTCTATTTCATTCTCACTGAGGCACCATCCCTACCGTGTATTAGAAAAGATATTCTACATGAAAGATATGCCTTTCACAATTCATTGGCTTTTGTCTTTGAGGTTAATGTGTGACCAATCTTATGTTTTGGGAGTGGTGTCGAAAACCCTTCATCAACAACTTTGAGCATATGACAAAAGCACGTAAGAACAGGTCTAATGCAATAATGTGACGTTCAAAGACTTTTGTTAGATTAGGGTATGTTAGATAAACAGTGTTAACAAGATTCCAAATTTATCTTTTTTATACCAGCTTCAAATCACATAATGGATAGGTTGTACAAGCTATGTGGTTACCTCATTGATGCAAAGAGATGTTAACTTTTTTTGATAACTTCCTCACCATTTTTAACTAACTGCCTATGAAAATTTATAATGTTCTTTCCAAACAGGCGCTGCCAATTTCTGTCTGGCATGTGGCCATGGTGGTCACACACAGCACATGCTGGGCTGGTTCAAGACGCAAACCATGTGCCCCACTGGCTGCGGTTGTAACTGTCTACAGGAAAACACAATACCAGATGGAGAGAATGAAAATACCTCCTGACTGTGATGCAACAACGTTAAATGATTCAGCTGATTCAATGCATGATCTCGCATTGGGGGATACCACCCACCAAGCCCAGACTCTTAGTTATCAGTAAGAGATTCAAAGCATAGCTGAGGATCTACAAGCTACTCTTACCTGACTATGGACAAGTCACAGTAAAAACTGAATATTTTGTGATATTTTCAAGGACTGGTCGCCTTGTGCTGTGCAATAAGTGCAAATTGTTGGTTGTCAATTTGATAAAATGACTTATTTAGATTGATGGTGATAATTCTTTGTTCTAGAAATGTTGTGTAATAAAATATGAAAAGAAGTGAGAAGTCTATTTGTATTTTAGTTTCTAATAGAGGTTGCTTGTAAGGTAACAACTGAATAGAAATGTTTTTTTAATAAACATACAAAAAAGATTATTTCAGGAGGTGGTGTGTGCAACTTGCCTTATGATGACATATAAAACCCTATAAGTTAAACAAAATACGGTAGAATCTGTTTATTACAAGCTGCTCATGACCGACCAAGGGGCTTCGAATTATTGACATTATGAAGTACTTAAAAAAGAGGAGGAGGGTTGTGACTACTGTTTTTGCTTCAAATTATCAGATATTTGTATGACTCTTCAGTGTAATTTACATTCCAAGCTGGCTAGAATAATTGAAAACCCAGAAGAAAACATCAAGGCAAGAAAGCAACCATGATACAGATCATAAACTAGAAAAATTAACAAAGACATATAGCAAAATACTCTGTTTTAAGATTGATAATTCAAAACAATGTGAAAGCTGATTTTAGATAGCCACTAGAAGGGCCTATTTGCAAGATTTCATATTCTTAACTCTGAAGATGTGATCACAGCATGTTTTTGCTAAATTAACAAAGAATATATAGCAAAAAAAATCAATAAAGGCCATAGCTCCATCATTTTTTCATAAATATTTCTGAATTAAAATAGCAAACATTTTATAATCAGTCTTTATCATCCTTCCAAAAATGAAAGAGATCTGAGTAAATTTACTCAAGTTATCACGTAAACAGACACACACACAAACAAGAAAAACTCAGTGTAGAGTCCACAGCTTCCCATCTTCAACGTGATATGTCTGTGTTTGGATTGTTTCAAAGTCATCAAATAAATTCTTTATACTATAGTAATAAATAATTTTCTCAGATTGCTGACTGGCTATACTACATACGCATGATTTAAATATGTAGGTTACACAATAATCTTCTTAGCACACGCATGATAAGTAAAACAGTACATAAATATCATGCAGCAAAACATATTATAATTCACATCTTGGCCATTAATTCTTTCAACTACCACCAAAATGACTTTGAAGTGACACCCTGACTTATTCACAGTGGTGCCAAAGTCAGTCAAAAAGATGGTAGCAGAAGGCAACCAGATATATTTGATAGAAGAAAACAATAGAAACAGCATGAATTGAAATGCTCAGAAACGAGGAAATTTGATTTACAGTGTTCAGGATAATGATACTGAAAATATCTTATTGAGACTTTGGATAAAAGCTGATTTTCAACCTCAGCTGCTGGCACATGTAATATAATGTAAATATAAAATCAAGCTAAAACTATTGTGATAAAATAAACTTTAATCAATGTGGATAAAATCAAGTTAAAACCATAAGGATAAAAAGGGACAATCATCCACTTTTATATGCCACATTCTTTTGCTGTTTAAAATCTAGGAAAGAAAGTTAGAGAAATACTTGTGTACATAAATATCATGTATCAAAACAAGATATTATAATCCACATTTTGGCCATTAATTCTTTTAACTACCACCAGAATGACTTGAAGTGACACCCTGACTTATTCACAGTGGTGCTTAAGTCAGTCAGAAAGATGGTAGCAGAAGACAAGCAGATATGATACATTTGATAGAAGATGGTTACAAATAATAGTTGAACTATTGGAACAATAGTTGTAACCAAAGTAGAAGCAAATTTATCGCATCAAGGGAAAATGAATGAAGCAAACACAAATGAATCAAAGAGTCGGAGTTGAATACCTGGAATGTTTTAAACAGAACAAATACAGAAAAAGGAGAACAAAATATATTTGAAGTGGTAGATCACAACAGCAAAGAGAAGAATTCACCATTCATGTAGTAAAGTAAACAGTTTTATAAGTGTTGGGATTTACCATCAAGAAGTACAAGAGACAATGTTATGGTAGAGAAGAATGAATTGTGAACTTTTATGAGGAGCCCGCAAGAAATTTGACAGAAACGGTCCTGAAGCAATAATGTGAGAGAAAAGTAACAATGCAAGTGGAAACATGTTTTAAAATGGAAAAATTGGTAAAAAAGAAGTTCAGAAAGAGCAAGTATCACAGTTTAGTCTGGAAAGGATTAAAGTGGAAACCTCAGGCAAAGTGGAAGGAATGTCACAACTGTTGGACAAATGTTGAAAGACTTTTTTAAGATAAAAGCCCAAAGATCGGAAAACTAACAGAACTACTTAAAAAAGTATCAAACTCATCATATAAATCAGAAAGAAATGAATCACCATAAATAGATTTTTAAAATCGTCACCTGTTTCTAACCATGAGCCATTGAAAGGTAAATACATTTAATTGCTACAGATAATCTCCAATCAAGAAGGAGCATAATATTAGATTTCCCTTTTTAAAGATGTGTTTAATTAATTATGAGTGTGTTACTAGAACCATGAGAATAAAATCAGGCTAATGCCACAAGGATAAAATCAGACTAAAACCATGAGGATAAAATCAAGCTGAAACCACAAGGATAAAATCAGGCTAAAACCATGAGGATAAAATCAAGCTGAAATCACACGAACAAAATAAGGCTGAAACCACAAGGATAAAATCAAGCTGAAACCAATATGATAAAAAATAGCACAAGCATTCACTGTTTACATGCCACAACCTTCCGCTGCTGAAGATTTGGGGGAAAAGGTTGAGAAATATCTGTGCAACGTTCTTTGATTCTGAAATTTTTTTGTTCTTAAAAGCTTATCAGAAATAAAAACATCAGATTTGGATGGTTAAGACAGGACAGAAACAAGTACATCTGTCATTAAACTTAACTATTACATACCATTATATCACAAGTGTAAAATGTCTCAGAGTAGCCCAGTCAACAATAACATTCACTGCTCTACATGTTTCATTCCCAGACTGTACCTGCCAATAGAAAATATTTCAACGGATAAAGAATCGAAACCACCATACTTAAGACTTGCGCAGGAATGTGAGATTAGATTATGTATCATAAACAGATTTTCTGATTGAATAGCCCCAAACTTTACTGCTTATTAAAGAACACCTCTTGGAAAAAATAATAAAATTATATATGTTAAATGTGTACACTAAATAAGTCTGCACCTAAGTTTCATACGCTATCACCCATTTTTCATTAAAAAAAAGTTACCTCATCTAAGATAAATAAATCACATGTCATGTTTATCACAGATGTCTATTTAATCTCTCTGGACTTGTAGAATGATCATTCTTCAATTTGAAACGGCCTTGAAATCATTCCATGGTCAATCATGCTTAAAATGATGAGGTGGGAAATATAATCCTCCTCATCAGGTGATATCTCATGTCCATAAATATGGACTTGATCCATAGGATTGTCTTCTCCAAATATTACATCTAAATCCAAACCATTAGCATTAGAAGAACCACTATCAGCTTCTCCGCCTTGATCAATAGGATTGTCTTCTGCAAAAACTACATCTTCATCCAAACCGTAAGCAATCGTAGCATCACTATCAGCCTCTCCACTCTCATCTTCACCAATAACTTCCTGAAAAATAAAATTATCATCAAATTTTATGTAATCAGGCAATATCTCACACTCACCCTGTTCCATAAAATCGTCCTGTACAAAGACTACATCTTCATCCAAACCATAAGCAATTGTAGCATCACTACTAGCCTCTCCACTCTCTTCTTCACCAACATCTTGCTGAAAAATAAAATTATCATCAAATTGCATGTCATCAGACAATGTATCACGTTCATTCATACCATCTTGATCCATAAGATCGTTCTCTCCAAAGACTGCATCTTCATCCAAACCATAAGCAATTGTAGCATCACTACTAGCCTCTCCGCCAATATCTACCTCACCAGACTCCTCCTCTGTTCTCTGCTCCTCCACATTGTCCATGAACATCACTTCTCTCACATACTGATGAGCCATTGCTGATTCTGGGGAAGAAATATAAAAGGATGATATACTTTATGCAAAACTAGGATGACTAGTATATTGAAACTTATTTTCAAAAATCTCGGAATTTAATGATTACTCCCAGTTGAAGAATTTTTTAATGAATTAAATCATCGTGTTGATTAACAACATCGTACCACATTTATCGTCAATAAGTTGTATATTTTTTAGTTATCATGTTAACACATCACATACCCTCCACAAGTATGTAATACTCTGTGCAGGGGCGTAGCTAGGTCATTTTGACATATTAGTCAAGCTGATATAGTTGCTAAGAACAAATGGTTTAAAAGTTAACAATTGGTCAGGTTTGTTTCAGGTCAGACCGTTCACGAGTCTGTGACGTCACTTGATAGTCATGACTACTGAGGAGTGTTTTCCAACCTCTGATGTTGTATTGGGTGGGGGAGGGTGAAGTGAATCTAGTATTGCCAGCTGTGGCCCATCTCCGTAGCGCAGAATATTCAACTGTTACTCATGTTAATAATATGTGTTATGTACCAGTTGAAGTTGGGACTCGAGACAACAATTATAGGGAATATGTAGCTGTATAAAATAGTTGAATATGATGTATTAGTCACTGACTATTTGACTATAAGGGAGCTACGTCCTTGGTGTCAGGAATAATATATATATGATAAACACACATAAACAAAGCTTTTAATTAATTGAAATATAGATAAAATAAGTAGTAAAGCTTAATACTGAGATAAGAGATGCATCACAACATGATAGACTGAAATCCCTTAACCTACCAGACATGGGTACGAAGCTGCGACTCAAGAAGCTGAAGCCTTGACACATCACAAAGCCAAAATCTCAAATCATCACGAAGCCGAAGCCAGCTTCTCAAAACACCATGAAGCCAAAGCCCAAGATTTTAGAAAACTATATAACAAGGTCAAATCATCCTATTTTAGTAAAACAGTGTTTTGTACCTTGTAAACAGTGTCTAATTAGCCTATTAAGACTTTTGAATGGATTTGGAGTAAGAAAAACACCTTTTTTATTGAAAAAAAATTCCAGGATTTTTGGAAATATCACGAAGCCAATGCCTCTCTTCCAAAAAAGGACAAGTCTTGGCTTCTCGAAGCCAAAGCCGGCTTTGTACCCATGTCTGTAACCTACCAAGTATTAATTACATGTAAATGAGATCTGAACCTATAAAGACTTTTAAAATCCTACATGATATTGTCAATATTAAAAATGTAAATTTTTAACACGTCTAGCTAACATCAAACTAGATATTCTGATTTTAAAATATACGAACAATTTGCTAAATCTGTACCAAGCAGTGCTTCCAGTATTCCTCGGAAATGATGAAATCCTCGGTTTTCAATATTTTTTTATAATAAAGGTAATATAAATTACCCTCAGAATGCACCATTATTACTACTAACAAAAGCAATTGTTTCTCGGGGCTTCGTCACAAACCCTAAATCTATAATTTTTTCTCGAATCTCACTAGAAGCACTTACCAAGATCAAATATTATAACATTCTGTGTTATGTACATTACAACACACTACCAATAACAATATTTTACAGTTCAAAATTGATGTTGACTTTGAACTATCAATCTCAAAACATGATTTCTACGAATAAGTAACAACTTACAACATTAACAAGTCACATAACGCATGCGCAAATAATGACAGAAAACTGAAGGACCCATAACGAAATACTATATAGCACACACCTTAATGATTTAAGAAATAAATATGGATAATCTAATGAAAAATGTGATTGTCGTCGTATATTGCGTGCTTTCAATGTCGTGTTGAATCTTCAAAAAAAGATGGCGAACACCGGAACTGCGTCACAAAAGTCCCGCGACGAAGACCATAGCGGTGACGTCACCACTAGATAACAAAAGTTTTACAGGGCCTGCTGAAGTCTTTTTAAATGGTGTTGATGTCGAAATCCAAAAAGATAATCTTATTTTTACATCATTAACAAGTCAGATAACGCATGTGCAAATGAACAAATAATGATAGAAAACCACAGGTCCATTACTGTCTCAAAATATCAACACGTGCACAAACAATATATATTTAATTAATTCATCTATGAACACGTGGTGGTTTAATTCTTCCGTCCCAGCGAATTTGACCTTTTAACAGTAGATTTATTATTATAATTTCATTCTAAACGCAAAACGCAATCATAAAGAAATACAAATATAGCACACACCTTAAGGATTTAAGAAATAAATACGGATAATATGATGCAAAAAATATGGTTGTCGTCTTATATTGCTTGCTTTCAATGTCGAGTTGAATTTTCAAACAAAGATGGCGAACACCGGAACTGCGTCACAAAAGTCCCGTGACGAAAACCAGGGCGGTGCAAAGGTTTCACATGGTCTGGTGAAGTGTTTTTAAATGGTGTTGATGTCGAAATAATTTTTTTAATCATTTTACAATTTCTAAAAGAAATCAATTTGATTTTTGTTGCTCCTATTCTAAATCTTTTACGATTTCAATGTCTTTCAGTTTGTATTTGAAGTTCTGCACTTTTTTAAAAGCAGAATGATAGGTTTTAGCAGACGTCGTTCCTTCTTTTTTGGGGACATTGAATTATATGAAGAAATGACCCTCAATATATGCTTTCAATAATGACAGAACGTACACATATAGTATGTATTCTATTAAGTAGTTTAATTACCAGAACAGATTTTCAAAATTCAAAAGCTCAATAAAAAATAAATGGGAGAGTGAGTTTAATTGAAACTAATATTATACTATTATTTCTAGCATCTATTGATTTTAACATTACTACTTTTTTTTTAAATGTTTAATTTAACAAACAGAACATGAACACTTGATAAAGTCACGAAAGGAAGTGACACAGTAATCAGTAAAGGCCATGAGACAGTCTCTAAGATCAAGTTATCATCTATTCACTCTTTTTACATTCATTTACGTGAGGACTGTAATATGTTCGTGGAGTTCAGTTATAGTTGAGGGAAAAAAATAGATTTGAAAGCTTGCCATAGTGTCACTGCATTTAAAACGGAAACTCAAACTGATATTAGTTGTTAAGAATGATAGGGCGTATTCAATTATGTAAGCTTCCCCTAAGTGACTCATACTCTGAATCAGACAAAGGTGTATTACGTATTGCAGGGAATTAACTTCAAAATTAGCAAAATCCATAGCTGTTTCAGAATACAGCCCAATAATATAGTTAAAGTACATGCACCTAATATTATATTATTACTGCTAAAAATGTTGACTGTGGACAGAAAGATTAACAGATGAGAATTGCGGAGCTTTCTTGTTCTGATTATGGTTACGAGTTACGACTGTGACATTCGAAAGAAAATGGTGAACTGCTCTCTGTGTAAAGTGAATCTGGTTAATAAAATCTGCTCGGGGTCAACCAAGGGGCATCGAATCATCGAGAGTTTGTATTGCAAATTACTTTAACAAAGAGAGGGGGGGCATTGGAACTGCTTTATTAACTTCAAATAGTCAGTTGTTCTTGTATTAGTTCGTATCTCTATCGTTATTGATTGATTTATATGATTTGCATTGGAGAACACACAATCTTGAGACAAGCTTGTCTATTCTCACAAGATTAAGACATCAAGGCCCTGAATTTGATGCTTTAAAAGAAGACATAAGTTAATTATTCCATTAAGAAATTATACTGACGTAGTTTTTCACCTCTTGATTAAGAACATTAATATGACAAAATTAAATTACCAAATCATTGACTATAGAGTCGTATTTTTCAATTAGAAGGTTATGTATGTCATTATCAATATGTCAAACTCTATTCTATAGACATATTGTTTGTTTCTCCAAATACTAATTTTTTTTTAAATTATAGCCGAAGGAAGTTATCAGGGTGCATTATATGGTACAAGCTTACTGGACAGATTCAATTCCGAGCTCTCACTCCTTTGAGGCAAGTCTGTTACCCCATTGTGATGTACGGTCACATTACTTACCACTCATGTATATACAGTTGAAACCACTTACATCGAAATCAGGCACATATCTAGGATTTTCAAATGGGATGCGCAGAACTTTTTTTAGGGGGGACATATTTTAAATTAGGCGAACATCTTGCAAATCTAGGGCATTTTGTTAACTTGTACCTTGTCCACCCTAGATAAATGCCTGATCAAAATCAATTATTATCAATCATTCATCCCTCTTTCAATCAATAAAATGCAATCTCTTTTTTCGAAATAAAAGAACAAATCAAAGCAAAAAACAAAAAGAAGAAATCGATCCCATCATAACATTTCAGAATGAAGCATTCCACTGTCTTTTCAGTACTGTCAAGTCTCTACATGTGTAAGCAGTTGAGGATGTAGATCTATTTTTATCAACTGTGTCAGTGTATTTCCTTTTGGGGTACCGATATCATGAAAACAGAGAATCTAAAACCTCTTAAATAGAAATTTGCTTTGTTTCCCCAAGTATTTCATTTTATGCAGTTTCTACTGTAATTTTCCTTATCATCCTCTTTGGAAGCTAGGACCTGTGTGTAAGTTGCAGATCCTTTGGTGGTTGGAATTTTATAAAAAAGTAAGGGAGAGTAGCTGACAAGAGTCACCATTCAGAAAAAATCATAAGTCCTACCTACAGTCAAAAGTCTCATCATCATCATTTAAAGTCTATTTGTCCATGCTGCATGGGTTAGAGTGTTTGAAATGCAATGGCAGTTCTCCAGGCATCTCTGTTTAGCGTAAGGCTCGGGTCTAGGAGGGTTTCCCTCAGGTCTTCTTTGACCACCTCGTCCCATGACTTGTCGGCCAGGGCCAGGGTTACCAGCAGTCTCGAGGGACTGGACTCTTCTTAACCAGTTATCTCTGTCTTTCCTGGCAACATGGCCATACCAGCTCAGACGGCTATGGCGCATCAGTTCCTTGATTGGTGTAACACCAGTCTTAGATCTGAATTCCGAGCTAGAGATGGATTGTCTTTAGGTGCACCGCACATCCAGATGATCATGGTCTTTTCAGTTTTGACCAACCTTGCTGGCCAAGTTTCAGTGCCATGGAGGAGAACATTTTGAACACAGGTCTTAAATAGGTCACCTTTCAGCTTCAGTGACACCGCCTTAGAGCCGAGCAGAGGCAGGAGGTCTCTGAACTTTTTCCATTCACACTTGACTCTTGTGATAGAGCTAGACTCTGCACCACCTCTCATTTAGATAATTTTCTGAGGACCAAAAAGTGTTGCCTTGTAAAGCAGTTCCATAAGACAAAATCAGTCAACTAACAATTTGACTTTGTTCAAGCTAAAATTGAACAAACCAAAAAAACATTGCTTTCTTCAACAAACTACAGCAATACATAAACAAAACAAATGAAAAATATGTTTTCTGCATGATTTAATCAATTTTTATTCATATTTCAAGACAATGATAAATAATAGAAACAAATAAAATAAAAAACTCTTATGACAATTCATCAACACTATATAACAGATTCTGTTGTTAAAAAAAGGGATGTGATTTCAAAATAATCTAGAAAAAATTCTTCTGTTAAATGAACCAATGATAATTAATTATGATGGAATGACATAAGCTGTTCCTAGCATTTCTATAGGGTGATTTAGCAGACATAAACACTGTTTGGTGCAATTGTATTATCTTATACATTTTCCATATGTGTACTTTTGAAACCATGTCACTTTTTTAACAAGCTATACAAAAGCAAAACTGTCAAACCTTTATCATTTAGCATACACCAAACTGCTATCACTATCATTATTTCACACCAGATATAAATATTATTCTTTTCTATTTACACTCATTCATGGTGTATGTCACAGAGTATCCTCTTCTACCATTCTCTACAATTGTATATATCTACACATCACATTTCCACTCATTTAACCTAACAGATGTTTTCAACAGGAGAAACTATATGAAATACAACAGGCATACACATTTTTGTCCTCTCTCTGTTTGTCAAATAAGCCTTTACATCTCTCTCTTTTTGAAATCCCAGGACTAAGTATACTTTTTCATTTTCAAACAGTAGACCTTAAGTTGTTATATATATAAGTACACTGTGCAGTACAATTAGAAGAGGACTGCAAATTAAATAATCCCCTAAAGCACCTGATTTATCATCCTATTACTTTTTCTTATGTGAGTTTTGAGAGTTAAAAGTTTTTGAATGTAACTATTTTTACAGATTTGGAAATAAAATATGATGGTTAGAATGGCAAAAACATGGTTTTCTTGTAGTGGTTAATTTCAAAAGTCACCGGCCAATAATTCATCTTAAACTCTCGGAAGTTCAGAGGATACACACAGCAAGACAAATCACTTGGTCAAAATTGTATTTTTTAAAAACTCAATTGATACCTTTTTAAAAGTTGATATAAGTATAATTCATGGAATATAATAACATCCAGGGACAAATTATACATGTTTTTTTTACATCACTCTTACAGATTAAGTAGAATTTCAAAAGGATATTTAAGGGGAAAAGAAAATAATCCAAACAGAAGTTCAATTATAACTAAAAAAGCAGTTTCAGTTTAATGCCCCATCTGTTAATTCATGGCAGAACCATTCAATGAGGCCCACTGGCTTATATCATTTTGCATATGAGTTTGAGATCAAAACTTTGTTAAGTAACTGGATTCATATAAAATCTTGAGCTATTCATTAGGTAGTGTCAAGGTCGCATGCGTCTAGATCTTGAAGGCTCTGCATACTGATTATACGCAGGAAATGTTTGTTTCCTCCTTGGTGGTCTATATGATGGTTCTGAATATTCTGAGCTAAAATTAGAAAGATCAAACAACAATGATTATACAAATTGGACAACCAAACAAACATGCTATTTAAATGTCTCACATTTTGAATAACTCCATCATGTATATATAATGTTAAGGCACTTTTTTTGCGAGGACTTTTTATCGCGAATGTCAAAAAATAATTTTTGCAAGGGATTTATATTTCGCGGATGCTGATAAGTATTAAGTATGTTCCTCAAATCATTATCAATATGATTTTCGCGAGGATCAAATTTTCACGAAGCAGGTGTCCACTCGCAAAAATTAAATTCTCGCGAAAAAAGTGCTTTTACAGTATGTAGACAAAATGTGAGTCCTTCAATTCCTTATTTATTCCTCTAAATAAGAATACTCTTTTATTCCTTTTTAAATTTGACTTTACTTGCTTTATTGCAAATAAATTAAAGTGATTTCCCTTTTTATTAGTTGAAAAATATTGAGTAGATTCAATTTAGGCTGAAATGATCTGGCAAAGAACAAATAACTTGCATTTGTAAGATCTATTTAAAAAGCAATCTTCTTCCTCGTAATCAGCTCGCTTATAAATGAGTAAGAACAATAACTCTTGTATCAAAAGCTTGATCTTAGATGGTTCATTGGTATTATATACTTACTTGGTTTTCCTTAGCTTTAAAGAGAATACTTAAGTGTTCCAAATAAGACGAGGTCCCCAATTATTTATTTCATCAAAATCTGGGCATCGCCCTGATTCTTATTCCATG
>JAUUEB010011458.1:0-17168 GCA_032362205.1 Clione limacina
CAATTTACAATCAATCTCTTATCATACGACCTCTGATCACAACCCTTCAAAAGAAGAATGCACAACAGGCAGTCAACTATGTGGTCAATAATTGCAAAAAAAGACAGACAAGAAAACAAAATTGTATTTTATAATTGTTTATTTTTTATTCATTTTTTGTATTGCAGTTTATCATTTTCGACTTTTTTTGGGCATCCACAGATAGGGAGTTTTTTCTACATTATTATATATCTTTAAGATCTGCATGACATGTAGAATTCAGTAACACAACAAAGTGTCACTCCGGATCTAGCAATGAGACAAAATAAAGGTAAATCAAAGTCTCATGTTGATGATACATTCAAACATCATAGCTATGGACAATCAACATGCACAACTTATTTTTTTTGCTTTTCAAAATCAATCAACACAAATGAACGTTGCAAAAATGACATGACCCTCATGGTATTAACAAAAATAACAACAGTCACCAAATGCACTTGACGGTATGAATAAACATAGAGCTAACAGCACACCAAAGGTAAGAGAGAAACAAAGCACACATAGAGAGAGAAAAATCAGATAAATCTGCTTAGTATCACAACCATGTGAGGTAATTTTGACTGCGCTCCACACAATGTTTATGTTCATATAATTGAGAATTTCTATAAAACCTTTTCAAGAGGTTGGTTAGGGGCAGAAGGTTTAAATCACTGGAACAATTTAAGGGCAGCAAGTGGCCACTTAGCTAATCAACTAAGTGTTTTTTTAGAATATCATATAGAACAGAACAAAAGCAACAATGGGGCTGATGAAAGTTTTGAAAATGTAAACATTATCGAAATCTTCATTTAGTTTACTCTATGGCAATATCATTATAAATTTCATGTATTAAGACTTTAAAACAGTCTTCAAAACTAAAAAGTCGGAATACTAGTTTGGCAGCAGTTTTTTTCCTATAATAAACATATTGTCTTGTAATCTATATAATATAATTCTGTCAGCCTCAACTTTTTTGGGGATTCTCAATGGGTAACTGAGGTTGGTTGAACGCAGTCATTAACGGGTTTACAGTATCATTATATACCTCTCATCAAGAAAGGTACTGAGAGATAGTTTGAGATCAACTAGCGTTAAAACTAAGCAGGCTCAGCTGTTCTATGTATCAACTTGAACCAGAAGAGAAAAGTAAAAGACAATATATTTTTGTTCTCATAAAAAATACTTCAATATAATACTCAAACTACCATAAGACAAATTAAGAGATAAATGTTTATAGAAATAAAGATTTTTTTCTTTTAATATATATGTTAGATCCACAATGGATTACGTAATTTCATATGAACATGGCTGGTTATTTTTCCAGAAAAATAATATTCTGTACACATCTTTTGACAGTGTTTGTACAAATAGGAAAAATTTCGTATATATTACACAAATGAAATATATTTATATTATAATTATACAGAGATAAATCATTTCAACGTTTTGCCACTTGGCGGACAATCTGTCTTTACAATTTGTGAACAAACAATCAAAATATAATTTATGGCCACAACCCCACAGAGCAATGTTGGTGTTTCATTTTAAAATCTAACACCAGTAAATATAATAACGAGTGATAACAACAAATGTTTCCAGAGTGATGAGCATACACAGCCAGTCATCATAAAAGCAACAGTTTTTAACTGTACTGTAGAGATAAATAATAAATTTGATAATTGAAATATATTGTGACATTTCAACAAATGTTTCACAGTATGAAGATTTGTTTCGTTATTAAAAGTAGGAATTAAATCTCTATATGTGACTTAAACAAATATAGTATCATATTCAAAAAGCATCTTTTGCGTGAAAGTGTTTGTTGTTGGTAAAAGAAAACTATTACTTTTACACCTAGAAAATCACAGTGTATAGAGTTGTGATGGTGCAGAAAGCAGAGAATACCCCAAGGGAAGTCTCATTGTCATAGTTGATGTTAAGGTGCCTTTTAACAGATATAATTTGACTGAACCTCTATCATATATCAAATAATGGAGGATTTTCATTACAGAAAATATGCTAATTCAGGTTCAAATTGGTAAACTCCACTGACCATGCAGTCACTTGGTAATATCTTGCAAAAACCATTATTGCTCTGTGGGGGGACGGCAGCGTTTTAGCACCATGGAAGCAGAGAACAGTCATGCTGTTGTTCTCTGTTATGAAATTACAAGTTATGTAAATTGTAACTATATCACCAGTCTGATAAAGATTGACTTATCCTAAACAGTTGCCTCTGATAGGAGAAAGGAGCATGCATGGCAAAAGCATTTTAAAGTATAAAGAAAAGCTATACTTGAAAGATTCTGAGACCCTTCTTGGACTTTATTAAAAGCTTTATATATTATCAACTTTCCTTTTCCTAACAGTTTGGATAGAATAGTTGTTGAGATATTGTTCCCCTTGCACAAGAAATATCTTGATGAAATGAGATATTTTTTCCAAAGTCAGTCAGACCAAATCAGACTTGTGTTATAGTCACAGAAATTAGATCTCTAATAAAGATATCAACTGTTGATAATTTTATAAAACAACAAGAGAGAGCTGAAGCATAGTGACACAGATAGACAGAAATACTGTACCATGTTACAACATACAATGTTACTTAGTAAAGCTTAATAATATATGTTACCCATAAAGACACAATATCACCACTGGTACAACATACAACATAAGTAACAAGGGTACACTGGTATGCCTACATGTAATTTTTCTTTGATTGTGAACAAATAAAATAAAAAGTCCATACATTTTCAGCAGTAACCCACATCTTTGCAGCGATATCTTATTAATCTAAAATCAATTCTGTGACAAAAAATATTATATTGCTGGCAGTTGTCACTGTTAATGGAATCATGGATGATGTGGGTTATAGGGGGAATTATGACATGATACATTGTCTGCCTTTTGGTGGTGCATAAACTCTTTACTTTTTGTCAAATGAGAAAAACTTGACAAGGATGGGTATGATTTTTTCTACATTTTAAACGGAAATAAGAGATAGATTTGAGAAAGCTTAAAACTATTTTGTTCATATCTTGAATGATAATGAGATAATTTAATTCATGTTTAAATGCAGTTCAGAATTGTCAATCTCGTGATAGAAAACAGGCTCTTTTAGAGAGTCTATATTGTTGAGGACAGGAAGTGCTTGTACAAGTGTCGTAACTTATTCCTGTCTATGAGACAAATATACTATCAGATCCAAACAATATGATACTTTTATCTTTATACTTGAATTCGACAAGATTATTAGATGAATTAACTAATATTAATATCATATATGCCTTTAAGGAAAAAAAAAATATTGATCTAGAGCAAACTCATTTAACCAACAGAGTTTCAATGGTATGTATTTTCAAATTTCTAGTGATAGAAGCTGAGAGACTATGATGTTACTGGGAGAAGAGCAGTAATATTGGGAAACGAAAGTCAAATTAAAAGCAGCAATATGCAGGTTTTTAAAAACATAACAACTGCACAGAGACCACTTAGTTACTAAATGAAGAGAAGTTGGTTGTTTCACCTTAAATCTAATTGAATCAATCACATACTTGTTATAAATTAATCTGATCTTATCTTACCCATCATTTCACCATGCAAACAATTATCAATGTCACTATTAAACTGATCAGGCAGGTCCAACACAATATGAATCTTGTATATAATGCCAAAGCACTACATGTTTTAAGAGACAACAATGGAATGCATGATTGCTAAATGCATCTTTCAGAATTAGAAACAAAGACAAAATGGTCACTTAATTCAATAGGTACTCAATTTGACAGAAATCTGATAGCTGCTCCAAACTCAACTCCTCAGCTTTTTCAGTTGTACATAGTGTACTCAATAGCAGAATTGCAGATAACCATAAATGAGTAAGTCATCACTTCTTTTAAGAAAAAACCATCTCAATTTCGAATCCAACAAAGAAGTAGGTTGTTGAGCCTTCATCAAAGAACGAAATCTTGTAAATATGTACAAAGGAATAACAAGGAAAAAAATAACTTTCCAAAAGTATTGGCCTTCAGTTCAGAGGCTTGTAAATATGAAATAATGTGTATATATATATATATATATACATATAAATGAAATCTGAATTTATGTGTTCAAGTTCAATATCACATGTATTTGGAGAACAAAATTGAGAAGAAACGTATAAGTGTAAAGACTTAAGGAGCAATGTCAACATTATCACAAGTATTTTACACAAGATGTTAATCATAAATGAATTTTAAACAAGATAAGTAATGTGAACAAATCTGATAACAAGGTTTTCATCATGTAAGGAGCAACAGAAGTTTACACAAAATCTTCAATCCTCTAATATTTCTTTCAAGCATGCAGAAGAATGTTAAGAAACAATATGTAGCAGCAGCAATAGAAACAAAATGGGTCAATATATATATGCAAAAAAAATATTCTTATACACCCTGCTCAAAAGTTTATTCTTCATAGCAATAGAGGAGATGAGATACAAATTCTGTTTTCAGGAAAATGTCTAACAATAAAATATATTTAAGTCCATCTGGTATCTCATGAAGTTGAAGTACAGGAGATGTTCAATTTGAATAAAATAACAACATCATGTCATCTTTTGTACATCAATACTCCACGAGAAGTAATCTATTTTTGAGAGTTATCTAACCTGGGCAAGAAGATTTTATGTAAACTCAGCTGTACAGTCTGTACTGTTGATGAAAATAAAAGCAATAATAAAGTGGAAGACACAATATTATGTTAGGACAAAAATTGAAAAACATCCATTTGTGACCTAAATTGTGTGTTTAATTGTATGTAAGAAATTAGTCTGATTTTCTCAATGCTAATACAATTTATAGAAATAGTCTTAGGCTCTGATAAAACTATTGTGATTTTTGTAGTTAATAAAAGCACAACATCTGGCACACTGATAGTGATAGATTATCATATTGTGATAAATTCTTGATAAGAAGAAAACTCAGTCCTAAGTACTTCTTTTTTACTTATTTGACCTTGAAACTTTCTTAAAATAAAACAGAGAGTAGTCATTCTCATTCAAGCATATTATTAGACATACAGCTCAACAAACTTAAATTAACTGTAAGGTCTAAATCGTGGCACCATTTTCGTTTTTTTTAAATAATTAACATATTTGAAAGGTAGCACAATTTTACTTTTCAAACACCATAAAGGTAAAATCATAGAAATGCACACAAATGACATTGAACTTTAAATTTGACCAATGGTTTTATCATAATGACATTCTTTTCTTTGGAAGTTTTTTGTATTTAATCTAATTGATTCCAAAATAAATTATTTAAAGTTTCATTATTTTTTTACTACAGACTTTCACATATAGTGATAAAAGATGAACTTGAAAAATTTGCGTGACCTCAAAACTGATATTTTACAAGAAATACTTGTGACTAGTTAAAATGAATGAATGATAATAAAAAAAAAATTAAATATTAAATAGTGCAGTATTTTGTGACGTTTAAAAACGGATTTGACCTTGAACTTTAAACAACCTTGAAATTCAAAATTGACCTCAGAAATACTTGCACCTCAAGCTCTTAGAAACACATATCATATTGTTATTTTTCACACTAAAAAGTAGCTTTTTGAGAAAATGGGCTTGACCTAAATTGACCTTGCAACTGTTGCTATGAAAATATTATTTTCTGGAACTATCAGAAACTGTTCCCAATGACCTTAAGTTTAGTTGTGCCAGGTTTAAAGCTAATACATCAAAAGAAACATATTGTGCTTGTTTTGACAACCAGAGACATAGGCTAATAAGCGATAACACAGGATTTCCAATTGAGGCACAGCCTTTTTATAAATTGACAAAAACTGATGAGAAAGAGCACAGAGTGAAAAAAAAACACAACAGATCACAACTTATTTCAGAGCCAGCTGATCACTCATCAGAAGAAAAAATTTAACACTTTGTTACATTATATGTATAATAAATAAGCTTTTCAAACAATCTTTCAAAAGTGAAAATGTACACCTCAATTTCTTATCAAATCTTGACATTTAAAATGACGTAAGATAATGACTTTAATTTTAAACATCAATCTATGATAGCAGCTAAAATAGACTGCTTCAGTTCTATATTCACTGATAGCTGTTTCCAGACAACTGTTTATCTGGTAACAATTGTAAAAAATGTGACAGGTAGTCATAAAAATATTAATCTTCTCTCATGATAAGTGATCATTCACACTCGTATTGTATCATCCTATGTCAAGACATACATTTAGAGTGATAAATGACATTTGTGGAATGTAGAAATTGTGCAGAGCCAAGCAACATTCTTGCTACCACTATCAGTTACACATAGATCTAAGTCACCACAAAGTTCTAGCGAAAAAGAACCATACTTCCATAAAACCATCCACTACAAGGTTTGTTTTTTAATCAAAATAATGTCAACAATAACAGTGGATCTAACCTCAACTGTGGGTGAATATTCAAATTTCATGCTGAGAAGAAAAGGCATCACATAATCTTTTGAAAAGCATGATGATTTTAAAGACATGAGACAAATACAATATCAAGGGAAGCCAAAATGCTGTCATTTTATATACTATAAATAAATAAGAACATGATTATGTACAATTTTGGGGAGGATGGAATAGAACAATATCATCATTTATAAAGCCATAAAGTTAAATTCTCCACAGAGCAAAACATGACAGACAAGTTCAAATAAATCTGTGGGAAAAAATAGCTAGATAGTTACCCTTATCTTTACATTTCAGGCCCTAGGGCTACCCGTCCATTCATTTTGATTGAATAAATTCAAAAACACCTTCTCAAACCGCACTTAAACTCAGGGAGAAAATTTTAATATGACATCTTAAGATTATCCACATCATTTGAAATATGTTTTCCTTGGTACAAATGGTAAAAACAGTCCATTAATCAATAGTGAATTCACTTGAGCTGGCACTGACTGACGTGTCAACATATGATTTATTCATCACTAGTTAGATTTTATTTTGTGAGACATGCCCATGAGGCAATTCTACTAATTAAAACATCTTTCAAAATCCATCCGCACAAATTTCATTGGCAGACCTGTTAGTAAGTGGACCTCAAAAAATTGCCAGAAGATTTTATTTTTCTCTGAATTTAGTTGACTCCAAAGAAAGAAAATACTATTCAAAAATCTTACAGGTCTGCATTGGTTACTTTCATAAATCACAGATTTCATAATGTGAATAAACAATAACAATTAAATGACTACTTAGCAGGTTTAATGAGAAACACCTGAGAATGAGACAATATAAAAAAATAATAAGTGCAAATCAATTAAAGGATTTTTAGCTGGAGCAGGAGCCGAAGATTTACTTGCGGCCCCTTCTCCTGGCAATACCAAAAGTGTAAAACTTATTGGTCTGAAATATCAATTTCTACCAAAATGACAATTTTGAAATCTACTTTTTGTCTGGGTCAATTAGTTCTAATTTTTTTGAATGGGTTACTAGTAATACTAGTAAATTGTCTTACTTAAGTGCTGGAAGGTGGAGCCAACTATTTAAAAAGTGCTGAAGCCGGACCTGCATCATAAGACATGATGCTCCTTTCCCTGATTACACGTACAATTCACCAAAGATCATTTTAAGGATTATGACTGACACCCACTGATTATTTTTTCTGACTAAACAAGAAGTTATACAATAGTTTAATCATCATTCCTACTACATGCCATGATTGTAACATTTCTCCAATTTACTCTCATAAACAATATATATCTAATTCAAAGTCTGTTAACATAAAGACCATACGAAAACATGTCTTCATAATTTAATCCTTGCCCCATTGACCTTACACCATAGAAATATAAAAAAGACTACCCTCAACCAGGCAGGAAACAAAAATAATATGTTCACATTAAATGTTGATTCTCATATTAAATTATATGTGAACTATCGAAAAGAGAATGATGTATTGAAAATTGTAATCATCTGTAACCCTGTGTGTATCTTGATTTCTTGTTGTGATATGTTATTTATTCTTATCATTATCACTCAGAATATTGAATTACGCTGCACCTGCGCTTATAAGTTATTTACTATTTTAAAAGATCCCTTATAACTTCATGGTGGTTGATCAACATAACATGATATGAGACGATATAAGAAATCACCATCTCAAAAACATACTTTGAAGGTTTCAAATACATATTTGCATAGTGACAATGGCAATAAAATAATTGGGTTACGACCAGGGAGTGTTTGCATGGCAGCCCATCACTTCTTTTACATACCTAAGTCTGACTGACTGCTATGGAGGAAATTTCACCAAAGAACAGAACTAAAATATATAGGTGAAAACCACTTATGAAGACTCAACAAGAGCAGACAATCTTTACAGTAATTTTTTAAAGAGTAGTTTTATAGAGGAGTAAAACATTTGGATGAGACATAATAAATATCAAATCAAAACATTTCAAACATACCACAAAAAAACAGTATAAACAAAGTTATGAAATGAAAATGAGACAGGCAGGGAACATAACAAGCTTAGGTATTTAATAAGTTACATTTGCAAATCATCTGGATTCTTAATAAAAATACAGTAGACTCTTGGAGATAAGATCTACAATTTAGCGTAGAACAAAATTGCACCTCGTTTTATTGAGGTTTAAGAATGTATAGTTTACAACATTCAAATGCCCAATTTGATTCCATCAGAAAACAGGAACATTCAGGACGTTGTTTTTCATGTATTATTGAATTCACATTTTTTCTGAATACAACAAACCCCCTTTTTTTATTAATCAAAGCCAGTTTGGTTTTCCAAGGAGAAGTAATCAGTTAAACACAAGGTTAGTGATTTTGGTACTCATGGAATGTATGGACGCTAAAGCAAAGTCATCCAAAAATACAGAAGAAATCAGACCGGCTGTTTTATTGAACCCAGTATTTTGATATAGTAGGAAAAATATCAGGTTTTAACCAAAAGAATAAACAAATGTACACCAGCATGAGTGTTTTGTGGTTATTTTCTCATTAAAATATGAGTCTAAAATTCGAAATCAACATCTTTTTGTTTAATTTATCAACCGTCTTGACTATTTCCTCTGTATTTTTGCATTCTTTTTGCCTTTTGGAAGTCATTTTGATAATATTTTTAGCTTACTTTTCATTGAACTTAAAGTGGCAAAATTTTGAATTTGTTGGACAGAAATGTTTTTTTTTACTAATGTTCGATAAAAGGAAAAATAATGGGGGTTTGCAGATCTTTCGTTGAAGCAAAATTCTTGTTTAAGTGCAATTTGTTGAACCCTGTATCTAGCAAAATAAAGACAATTTAAACATAATGCATTGCAATCTTTTGAGTTTATCAAAATGCGTCTATCAAGGTTCTACTGAAGTAATAATTCGTTACACATTTGAACAATTGAAGTAGTAAATTAATTTCCAACTACGCTGTGCCAATATGTTGCTTTATATACCTTCAACACAATCATGTAAGAAATAAGATAACCAACAACATTATAGCAACTTGAAGCACAGCTTCTTTTCTTTACATAAGAGCTAAGTACTATTTTTTTATGTTAGCATAAGCAAAGAAAGATATTTCTAAAGCACAATCTGTACGCCTCCCATGAAGTTGAGAAAATGTTCAATAAAAACGCACTTGTAAATCAATAAAAGTAAGGGTAAATACTGTAAAACATGATTTTTGCAACAATCTTAGGCATGACCTTCTGTGCCAGAGGAGGTGTCTTAACTACTCCACCATTTTGGCAAATCAATAGCTATATCTGTGGTTAATACTGTAAAACCCTTTTTCAAAAATGTTATTGAAATGTTGCTAGGTGTTTAATGTCTAAAACAAAAAGAAGGTTGTATCCACGATTATGCTACTAGGACAATTTAATATACTGCTAAACAGATGATGAGTAATTATTCTTGTACACCATACTCACAGTGCACTGACACCAGACTGTTAGCACTAATTTCTCAATGCCTGAAGAGACTTCTGTTAAAATCCTATTTTAAAAGTCTTAGGTATGACGTAGTGTGAATTCAAACACCCGACCAGTTATATATTATAGGTCAAAAATAAAAATGGATGGGAAAAGTAAATAAAACAAAATGAACAAGTTAAACTCGGGGCATTAAGTTTTTTAGATTCATAATCATAAGGCGAAAAACTATAACATAGACAAGTGAATTTTCAGACTGACTGTGAAATGCAAAAACGGTCTTGACTTAAGGGTTTTACAGTACTTTAACTTATAAATTGATTCAATACTAGAAATTTCTTCTTACACGCAAAGTCACCCTATAATAATATGTAACCTTGTGCGACATGAAACTTCAAAATTGCATAAAGAGAATAAATAATAAGTGAGCTGAGCCATTTGAGTAAACTTATGCAGGAATGACTTTACACAGTATACTTCTTTCTCAGACATATGTCAAAAACAGTACATAGATACCTCTGTTTTGTTAAGAATGTAAGTAACAAGAGAAAACACTTGATTTTTCAAACTGATAATAATTGTCTTTGCTATATTTTGTGCTTGCGTTCCCCTTCTTCAAACAAATTCACAGTGTTATAATCCAATGGAACAAGGAAGCTGAACTATTTATCCAAAATATGTGGATGAAATCCAGATTGTAATGTATTTCATGTTGAGACTGGTTGAGAGAAGGTGTTGGAATATAATGAGTCTTGAAATTATAAGACCCTTATTGGCACATAATCCGATCCTTGGTAGACCTTCACTTATGACTAGGAGCAGTGGAGGTAAGGAGGGCAGTACGGACACGATGAAGAATTGCTGATTTGATGGTAGGAAGAAGTTGGCATTGTATAGTTGTAGTATTGGTTGCTACTACCATTAGTGTCAAAAGGCCCATAGAACACTTGGTCTATGACTAAATTGTTAAGTTGATCTAACTGATGTAGTTCCACACATTTGACTTGGGCTTTTCGTTCCTGAGCCACATACACTTGGTAAGCAAGTTGGTGAATAAGGTTGAGCGTCTGTCGTCGCTCATGGCCCATAAGGCAGATGGTACTTTCGTCCACAACACGATAAAGTGTAGTGAGGTACTCATACTTCATGTCTTCGTCTCCATTGAAATGGTTGACCAGATAGGCCTCAAGCTTCTGACGCTGCTGATTAATGTCACTAAAATCTATGAAAAACCGTGAACACATGTACCTTTCCATTGTCCTGATATTTATTTCATTGGCAGGGGAATAGTTTCTAACTAGCAGGTTACAGTATTTGAGCAGACCACCTCCCCTTATTTCCTCAGGGTTTCTTGTTGCAATGAGTTTATTATCCAAATGATACCACGCTTCAGAGAAATCACCATAAAGGCTTTCGGCAACAATAGTTGGATAAAAGTGTTCACTCATGGGAGTCTTAGAAATGTCATAAAATGTGATAAGGCTATCCAAGATGATTTGAAAGGAATCAACACTGAATTCAAACTGTCTTTTCATTTTATCTACAAATTTCAACTCAACATTTTTTCTGGTTTGGTGTGAAAGAGATATTAAGCTCCATCTATCCCCATTTTCATTACAAACCTTTACCATTTTTTGCACATAAGCCTCCTTTAGGGTACAGCTGTTGATATTATCCCTGCCAATTCCATTTGGTAAAAAATTCACAATGCACCCTAGCACACAATTGCGAATCTTCTGTAGGTCGTTCTGGTTTGATAAATCGACACCGAAAATCAAGTCAACATCATTAAATTCCTGAGCATTTGAAGTGCCTAGAATGTAACTGGCTGCGCCTCCGTTGAGACGAATATCCCTTACAATGATACCATCTGCACTGAGTTTGTCTTTGACAACCTGAACAAGATCTTTCAACTTCACATCAAGAGTAGGAAAGTTACCTCGTCCATGAATGGGAATGACATCCTCCATAACTTCATGCAGTCTGGCCACTTGCTCATAACAGAGAACTTGAAATCTGTTGCTGGGGCTAAGTGATTCCATACTGGATATTTTAGAAGAAGAAGCCGTGTCTGCAATGAAAAGATGGAATGATGTTACGGACGGCTTACAACTTACACACTTCTAAACTTCTCTGCCAGCTTACCCGGCAGACAGACCTAATGTGCAAATTTAGCAACTTCTTACGCATTCGATTCTCCGCCGATGCACTTCTAAAAACAAGTTCTTCCGCGACAATACGGGACACTTTTGCTCGATCATGAGCCAATGAAAAATCACACTCTATGTGGAAATATTTATACCTTAGTGAAACAAATATATTGATGAATTTTGAGATATAAAGATTGATCAGTATAGTAATATTCCGTTTCTGGCATTTACTATCGTAATTATCACAGCTTACTCCGCTGAACAGCTGTTTGGCCTATATTGATTAAATGAAGCGTTTTCATTGGTTGTAATACATGAAGTTTCACAGGCTATTGCGCAGCATGTAACCTGTGTGTCAACCTGTGATGTCCTTAGCTATTGTTATGCAAGGGCGTCACGACAGTAGTTGGCAGTTGGCAGTGGCCCAATAAGGGTATAGTCCTATTAACGGTATGATAGGAGTGAACGCAGCGAACATAATCCTACGTCTTTCGTTTATTGTTTAATTTGTCATTATCATTTCAATAGAAACATTTACATCTCTCTTTTGGTTTAATTTTTACTTTTATTTCGGAATCTTTGTAAACGTTTCATTTTAGGTAGTAAAAAAGTGTTGTTTATTATTATTAAATCGAACCGTTCGTGGTCAGTAGTGATACCAATACATTTTCTGATATTTTTCCTGAGAAACATGGCAATTTATGAATAAAACAATAAGATAGCGAAAGAAAATTAAAATATCAAAGTGAAATGTATCTAATTTATCCTTGAATCTTAAAAGATGATAATCTTAAGAATGAATGAACAAGTCTTAAAACCACCAATGAACAAATTCAAACATTTATTTACAAAAAAAAGAAGAAAGAAAGAAAAAAGGGTAGCAACCCACATGAGAAATACACAGAAAGGACAAAAATCCACAATACAAATGTCAGACAGTTTCGTATATTGATCCTTCTCCAGTACACATAACACTCTACAAACATACAAATGGACAAATACAGAAATAAATGTAATTATTTTATATTATTTTTTTGTAATTTTACATTTATTTCTGTATTTGTCCATTTGTACAAGGCCTACAACTAGAATTAACTTTGCGTGTGACATAATATGTACTTTTGGTACTGTCATCAATCACCTTGCGTGCATGAACACGTTTATTCTTGCATTTAAATGTACATCAGTTTTTTGTTTCACTCATTAAATCACAGAGCTTTTGTAGATATTTATTTTTACTAAAGCGAAACAGTATTTTATAATATATATATCTCGACACTAAAATAAGCTCTGAAGTAACAATGAAATTATAAATAATAGCGACGCAAATGCGTGCATAGACATCGTGCAATTCTGATCCCATTGTTAATATTGTGTTGTAAAATAGTTACCCAGTATTGTCCCCTGACTAGAGGCTGTGTTGACAGAACCTTCAAAAATTGCTGTTTTCGGTGATTCCGAGTATAACGAAAAAACGTCTGGCCCCGTCGACATCTTTAAACCTGGAGTCTACTGTATTATGTTTTTACTTATTGGGAACCCTCTTGACCTCAAGGTTGAGTCCAAATTCGTTCATTGAAATAAAACACACAAAAACTTTCAAAGGGGGTGTAAAAAGGGACGCTTGTTGTGCCCCAGACTGATCATGTAGATAATATTGTGAAAAAAGTCTAAGAATTTATTTCCAAATATTAGTTACACCTGATACTGATAGGGGAGATATGACAAGGTCATAACATTTTAATGTTTTCAACTTAAGCTAAGATCCTGTTTGTTGTAGACACACTCATATGAATTTATTAGAACAATGATATTTTCATCTTTTGCTAACAGATCTTGGGGACTGATTTTTTATGAAACAAGTGCTCCTAGATTGTTTTTGGATTAGATCTCCTTCATTTTCTCAACAAGCTGTTTTGATTCTGTCTACATTTGCGAGCCATATCTTTTTATGAATTGTAACGATATATTGATTTTAAATATTTACATCTATATTGAAAATTAAAGAATTTCTTTGCCTAAGGTGGTCTTGTATTTTTAGTCAGGAGAAAGCCTAGATAATATTATTTCAATTTTTTGCTCATAAATGAATTTATTTTGTTGATTATCCAACTTTATCATACTTATGAATAAATGTTGTTAAATGTGATTAGGTAACTTTGACAGATGAGCTGTTTGTTTAACAAATTATCTATTATGTTATCAACAATGTATGAACTTGGTCATTTTATAGAATAAATACATAGGCAAAGTATCTCATCACCCTTAAACCAGTATCTATGAATTTGTATGTTTGACTGCTCATAGTAAACAGTGTACCGTTTCTGTTTAGTTGTGACGTCACAATCCTTTTTTTCCTGTTGTGAGAGTTTCATCCTTATGTTTTGTCTTTAAAAAAAACACATTTTTTAGTGTACTGTAAGTCATTGAATTATTTATTGGAAAAGGATTATTTGATGAAATATATATTTGATGTGAATGAGATGTTAGTGAGTTTATGTAGGTGGATTGAACAACTGGTTTTGAGTCCAGTGTCTTATCATTACAAGATTTTCATTTTATTGTTGAGGAGATTGATTTTTTTCTTCTCAAGAGCCTTCCTTTCCTTTAGCCTTTACACACATTTTGAAAGTAACATGATTGTCTGTGAATAATGATAATTTGCAAGCATTGCTAACAGGTAATCTTGACACCTAAATTAGGGAAAATATTCTATCTTAAAAAGAAGCACATTTAACCACTGTAAACTCCCTTGATCTTTTGTATTTAAAGCTATAGACATACAAGAATAGTTAATACACCTACAGTTCTGCCTCACCAGTCTGATCATAGTGATAAACAAGAAAACAGTTATTATTCCCTAGTTTAACCACCACTGACCCATCGACTTATCAGGTTTATTGTACAGGTGAATTCAATTAAAACAAAATGCTTGGGGAACAAAGAAATGTTTGTTAAAACAGAGTTTGTTTTATAAAAACTCAGAAATCAGGGAAGTTGTATAAAATCCGAGATCAGGTGAAGTAACAATGTATTCTTTAAAATTTAAGTTTTTTATCGGTCATATTTGTCCTTTGGCAGTGCCTTTTTATCCACTTCTTATAATATACTCTATTTAAATGTGAGCGTCTCTTTCTCTTGGGTGGTGACATCTTCCACGGTTCGGAGTGAAAAATAATTTATAAATTGATCATTATTGTTTGATACAAGATTCCAAACAGCTGTCGCGTCATGCTTAAAACACGAAATAGTGATCAAACTGATTTCTTTAACTTGATTTTGCTCAACTGTTTCATTAATTCTAGTTTGTTATAAGTGATTTGTTTGGAATCGTATTTTGATATAAAAAATATATTTTAATGATACAAAGAGTGATATATTAAGGTATTTTTTTACTTTGTTTGTAATAACTGATTTTTCATTAAAAGCAATTTTGTTATAAGTGAATTCACCTGTATACACAACACACTTTAAGCTTTGATTTAAACCAATCTGATCTATTCAAAGGTCAAAGATAGAAACTGTTAAGAAATCAATATGACCGTTGAAAGTTCTACCTTGATGTTGGTTGGGTTAAAAACAGAGAAAGGTCTTCTGAACTTACCTCATAAGGGCATTCTATGTTTTGTGACTATGTTTTTGATTAGCAGGGGGTGCAATATGGGCCAATTTCTGTTTATGTGTACAATTGCTGAATTCCAATGTTTCATAACTGCTTACTGATTATCAGGTAAAAGTTCTGAAACTGCTGTTTTGTTGCTTTTTATCTTAAATGAATTTTAAGATTCCTGTTTGTTTATTTTATTAAAATTAAATTGACAACTAGATATGACTACCAGCTGGGTCAAGGTCGTCTTTCTCAAACCTAAGCCACAACCAGGAATTTATTACAAGCCGCTTTACTTCTTATTTTATTTTCACACTTTGGTGTTTCCGCTTTCCCAAACTGCTGTCTCTATATGCAACTTTTAGAAGACTTCTGTGAGAGTGATATTTGAGGTAGAGGACTATCTTATATTTTTTTCTGAAGCGGTGCCCTTGCTTCTACTATACTGTTCCTTCTATGTATTTCCATGGGATATATAACATGGAAGTAATCGTTCAACACCTTGCCTTCCCGTTTTATATGCCAACCTAGCATTTCCTGTCTGTACTTTCTTAGTACTTCCTGTACTATTATATTTTACATATCTATTTTCAGTCTAGCTTCAATCGGCTCCTATGATGTAATGGATAGCAGGGATGCGTGTGAACCAAAAGGATCCTGGTTCAAATCTTGCTTGAGACTAATTTCAGTTTTTCTAATAAGTTGTAGAAAAAGAAATTCTACTAAGTTCAGTGAGAACTCACATCTCTGAAAACCTTATGCTGACGTTGTGTGCCGAACGCAGTGGTTTAGGTCCGAGTTAAATGGATCACGAAGGTGGCAACATATAACTTGCTATTTTGCATATAACACACATGTTTCTACATAGGATCTATGTTTTATTATCCTTTACCGATAGGACTAGATGCTACATCCTGCCAAACAAATCAGGAACTGTGTGATTTAAATTTAATGCCATGTACTGTCACCACAAACCACAATGAACACTTTTCTCACATTTTAAGCATGGCTTACTATAGACCTAGCTATTCTAACAGCTTTTAAAGGTGAATCCCATAAGCTCTCATGCAGTGATGCTTTTTTGATACTTAAGCTGTGATAGTAATATCTTTTTTACATAAGAGTTGATTTACTTTTGAATCTCCCCAATGAAGTATAAGCAAATGACAAATAGTTTTAGTTTTAACAGCTTATGGTGAACACATTATTGTCATGTTAGAGTAGTGATTCTACGCCAAAGATTTGTTTTGTTCCCCTGCTATCAACTCAGTCAAAGACAACTTAGTTGAGAGCAAACCAAGGAGGCTGATCTTGCTTTCATCATCATCATTTTAAGTCTAGTTGTCCATGCTGCATGGGTTAGACTGTTCTCAATGCAATGGCAATTCTCCAGGCATCTCTGTTTAGCGCTAGGCTTGGGTCAAGGCGGGTTTCTCTTAGGTCTTCTTTGACCACCTCGTCC
>JAUUEB010011569.1:0-17164 GCA_032362205.1 Clione limacina
GTATTCATATATTTTTATGCTGAAGTGATCATGTCTGTATAATTGCCTTTTTGGATAAATAAAAGTATATATTATTACTGTCTAAAAAAATGAACAACAAGTCGAAACAACGTAGAAAGTATTATAATCTATGAGGCAAGTTAAATGAATCACCCACTTAAACATGTCACGAATCTCAGTCGATGACCTTGAACTTGTCATTGAAACCTGGTTTACCCTTGTTGATAAGTTATTACTTTACGCACGTCATAGATATGTATTGCACGTAAATGTCCTTCAATTAAATCGTTTCTTTCTTTATAAATGTTATCTGGGTGTTTTTATCACATAGGTTTAGATTTTGAAATCAACAACAAACAATAAATTCGGTCTTACTCACAGCAGTGGTTTCAATGTTCAATGATATTTTTACGGAGGTGGGCCCAAAGAGTTACAGGTAGTGTCATGTGTGGGCCCCTGGCGAAATTTTAGAAATTGATATAAATGGCAGTGTTGTACACCGAGTAGTTTGGGGAGTATAGTACTCGAGTACTATACTTGACAATTTTCAGTACCAGTATTCGAGTAGTATAATACTCGAACAAAATCAAAGTGTCAGTACTCGGCTTCAACTACTATACAATGTTGACGTATTGTATAGTACTTGAGTAGTGTACTACTTGAAACACAAATCACAGTATAAATACTCGGCTAAAGTTTTATACTACTCGAGTAGTCTTCTGGTAGGTTTGGATAGTACAAAAAAGAAATTCGTCATTTAACCTTTTTTTTAAAGTGCTTTAATTTGAGAACACTAGCCTTAAAGTATAGTACTCGAGTAGTATAGTACTTGAAATTTGAGACTTCTCGAGGAGTAGTCCAGAAGTACTGAAATGACTATCGAGTACTACTAGTGTACACCACTGATAAATGGTGCAAATCTAGGAAACTCACTCAGGCAGGAGTTTTTTCACCTATGTAGGGAGATACAGAACATGCTTCGAGTCACGAGGTGAGAGCTCTCCTCTTTCTCATTCACGTTCCACAATGGAGGGAACTACGCAGGAACTTACAACATTTTCATCGAATTAAATCATTATTATGCTGTTACCATCCTTTTTTTTAAAAACTAGTATAACTACTTATCTCACCACTAACTGAAGTATCATTCATCGTTTACTAACACTTGTTCTTGTGAAGTAGGTAGCCGGGTGGTTAAGGCGTCGGACTTATAGCGTTGCGGGTTCGACCTCCGCAATGGGATAAACTTTTCATGGTGAAAAAAAATTGCTATCGTGTTCCACCTGTTCACACAGCAGTAGATATGGGTACCTGACTTATAGGCTCTGTGAGATTCCTTGTATACGCCGTATTTACATGTGTGTCTCCGTTGTAGCGAATGTCTTTGTCGTTTATTATGGTTGATCGATTGATACCTTGTATACTCTGAATGTACATGTATGTCTCTGTCCTGCTTGTCGGGGTAAAAATTGTGTAAAGCGCATTGAGCAGTTTTGGAAATACGTAATATATAAAAGTTAAACATTGCATTATACACCAGGCACGTAGCCAACAGTTTTGGGTAGGCAAGGACAATTTTAAGTAGACAAAGGGTACATAGCTTTGATAGATTTGTTTATACATTAAAGATGATAATTTATTCAAATCGTTGACTATGCCATACACAATCGCAACCACTTTGTCCACGAATATTATTCGAATAAAAACATTAAACATGGCTATTGAAAACTTGTTTGTTCATTTGTCCACCATTACCAGCATGGGTTTTTGGGAAGCTTAAAAGTACATTTCAGGATCAAAACAAAAAGAAAAACACACCATTTATATAGAGTCCAAGAAGGGGGATGCATATTTAAACGTCTAGCTCCATCCCTGAAAAACTTGTATTTTTGTAAAAGGGGATCATTTACACGGACAAATTTTAGTGTTTGATGCAAAATGTTCTATTTCGGTTTCTGTATAGTTTTAGATTAGTTTTTGTCTTTGAATCATTTTCAGAACATTTTGAAATTATTGACGCATAATTGTTTTTTTTTATTAAGAACGATTAAAGTCAATGTTCAAGCATGATTTATCTTTAAAAGTGTATGGTAAAAGTTAAAGAAAGTAAAACAGCACACACACGACATCGTAGTTAGGTATTATTGGGTAGGAAAAGTCATTTTGGGGCAGGCAAAGTCACATTTTGGGTAGGCAAATTTTGGCTAACGTTGCCTACCCATGGCTACGTGCCTGTAATACACATTGTTCTAACACTAGCTTCAACACTGTTCTACTAACATGCACTCTTATTACGAAGACTTCTAACCATATGGGGTCAGTATTTAATCGTAGGAGAGAGCCGGGAATAATAAATTTAAAAAAAACTATAGAGATACAGGCGAAAAAAATGAATCATCCATTCACTTAAGCATGTCACTAATCTCAGTCGATGACCTTGAACTTGTCATTGAAACCTGGTTTACACTTGTTGATAAGTTATTACTTTACGCACGTCATAGATATGCATTGCACGTAAAATGTCATTCAATTTAAACCGTTTCTTTCTTTATAAATGTCATCTGGATGTTTTTATCACACAGGGTTAGATTTTAGAAATCAACAACAAACAGTCTCTTCTACTGGTGCTTCTTTTTGTCCCAATCCTGTTCAGTAACGTTTCATTGGTAATACTTGCTGTCAATGTTATCTTCAACAATCGCCTGTAGATCCACATTTCCATTGCCTCCAATCTATTTTCTCATTCTTTAGCCAATGTCCACGTCTCACATCCAAGCAACAAAGTTGTGAGTTGTGAGGACAAAAGATTGTTGTGATGTCTTTTGCATCTGCTGTGATCATGCTATCTAAGTACTTAAACTGATCAACTTCATTGATGACCTCACTGCTGATGCTATGCAGGTCTATTGGTGTTTCATTAGGGTTCTTTGACACTAGCATGCATTCTGCTTTTTTACATTCAGGTTTAGTCCCTTTTTCACTCTATCTTTCTCAACTGCATTCAATAGGTTCTGTAGATCTTCCTGGGTGTATGCCATGAGCACTGTACCATCAGCATATCTAATGTTTGTGATGTTCTCACCATTCAAGCTGATTCCATCTTGTTCCTCTGTATATCTGAAGATGAATTCACTATACAGATTGAACAAATCTGGTGATAGGACACAGCCCTGTCTTACTCCCTTCTCAATGTTGAAGAACTCAGATACTTCACCATCCACTCTCACCCCAGCAGTCTAATTATATTATAGACTTTAGTCGATGCGGAGGTCTTTGTTGTCCACACCAATTATTTGCAGCATCCTAAAGAGTTCATCATATTTACTGAGTCAAATGCCTTTGAATAGTCTATAAAGCACAAATATTGGTCCAAACTTCTCTACTGACCTTTCCATTATCATCTTGAGAGTAAAGATTGCATTGACTGTCCCCTTGTTCTTGACAAACCCAAACTGTTCTCTACCAATCTCTGGGGACAATTTGTTTCTTGCAATGTTTAAAAAAAATGAACAAAAGATTATTTAATATATAAGTTACGAACACCTTTCCCATTTTGAAGACTAACATTCTCTTTCTTTTTTTCTTTTCTGTTCTGTTTGTTGTATTTTTTTTCTCATTCCAATGGACCCGGTCGTCAATTATGATTCATTGGGGGCAAAGGAAAGTCCATTAGTTTTCAAAAAAAGATAACACATTTTATGCACACATTAACTCCACTCAAGTACAACAGTAACAAATAAGTGAGATTTATATCTTAACTTGCGTCAGCCGCCTTTCAAGTTTTGTAATGTTTTGTAATGTCCCCAGACTATTGAGACATTTACAACATGTGAGTTATCAGCGATATTTACGTTATCAGTTATCACATAAAGTTTCTTATTGATTTAAGACAGGAATAATGATGTTTATTGATATTGGGTAAAAGATAAGAACGAGCAATGTGAAGTACCTCGGAGCATGAAGTAAAGTCAGGATGTTTGCATATGGCTCTAGTTTATATCTTATACCATTTAACCTGCCCTTATGTCGAAAGAATGCAAGTGCATTCTTATCGGTTTAAGTCTATAGAGAATCTTTTTATGGAGCTTAAGTTCTTAAAAAATGGAAACAGGTTACTGTCACTAATGTGGCTTGTGTGTCCATATAAGTATCAACGGCAGTGCTAAATGGTTGCGTTCCAGTTTGGCAAGTATGAGCATCACAAACTCTGAATTAAAGTGTTGATAACGCACTAATGTGAGTAAACTAAGGGTTTCGTTGCAATGTGAGAAGAATAAAAAACGCAAATACTTACGTGACGTCACATTATTCTGGCTAGTAGAGAGAGAGCAGAACGGATAAAGAATTGGATAAAGTCCCATTAAAACTTAGCAATTGTTTGTACCGTATAATGACAGAAGGTTGAATTATATCTTGTTTCGTTTGACCGCTTTTAGCTAGAACGAAGTCAACTTTTAATAAATTACCCGCTTGGGGGGTGGGGGTGGTGGTGGTTAAACATTCAGGTAAGCATATCTCGTAAGAGTCTTTCTTGCCAACGTCCTTTAATAACACACTTCAGATTGATTGCTTACGCAGCTCATAATAAATAGTGGACTTAGGAAATTAGCATTTGCAACACATTTGACCTTGAAAAAATAATCATTTGAGACTAAATTTAGCATTTGATGATAAATAAATTACAATCTAACTCGCATTAACCGAATTTTTCGGGAATCACGATTTTGTTCCGCTTAACAAGAATTCCGTTAAAACAAAACCACTGTTTTTCAGCAAAATTCCATATACTAGGGGTTAACAAGTCATGCGTGTACGACATATTTAATGTCCCGATCTATACCCGAAATTATTCCTTAAGGAAGGCAACAGCCATACTCGTGCCTGTCTCAAAACACATTTAGGCTAGTATCTTAGTAAAATGTCATAGTTTTTTTGCGATACTTAATCTTTCGATTACCCAAATTATTGCATTAAATTGATCATATGGTCATAATTTGATCTGTTAAAAATTGACAGGTGACTTTCTGTCTTAAGTGTGTGCGGTTTAAACGAGTTTGACTGTACGGGATAACCACTAAATTTGACACTGCAGTTTCTTAAAAATTTCAAAGACCAAATACTGTAAGAAAAAAAAGCAAAATGGCTTTCTTGTCAAGGTGTGAGTAATTTTCCGCAGACACAAAAAGAACAAGTGCATATTCACTGCATTGGAAATACGCCTGGAATAAATGTCAGATTTCTTCTGTCTTGGGCTGTATCTACATAGAGATTAACTTTTCATTTACCATTGTATTCCAAGTGAAAACTGAATAATGAATGGTGAGGCTCTATATAAACAGAACAACTGTTATATCATTTACCATTTCTCTGTTCACAATTGAAAGATGAGAAGTGAAAATTTGTATTTCTATGTGGACGCAGCCTTAGTAGACAATGGATAATTTGTGCCCTGTCAAGGTCATCTGTTTTTAGTCAATTATTTAAAACATGGAATAGATCTGATTTCTTGAAGCATGGAATGTCTAAGACAAATGCTTATCTGTTTTTGAGCTATTTTTATTTATAACTGTACAGACTTATGGGGGCACCACACAAGTATGGGCAGGCGAAATCTGAAGTGTTATTTATAGTGTCTTTTAAGACAGGAATTCACAAGGAATTTAAGGAAAAAACTCAAAAGAGGGCATAACTCTGTGAAACAAAATTTGAGAAAAACATTTTAAGAAGCCTCTGTGAAAAGGTTCCAACGACGTGTCCACTGCGTGAGACATACAACGAGGTCAATCTTTGGCACGCAAATAACAACTTGAAAACAGAAGTAACCTTACTCCTATTTTAAACCAATTTATGGTTTAAGAAAACAAAAAGAACTCGTGAAACTTATAACTTGAGAAGACTGTAAAAAAAATAATAAAAAAAGGATTTGAGAATGCTAACAATATGAACATAGTTTCAACCCACATACAATATGCGTGAGTGATACAGGGCTTTCTACATGTCCCCAGTCATGTGCAGTAGTAGTAAATCAGAACAGTAGATTTGAATAAAAGTGGCATGGTCCTACCGGGATCATGTGCCTGCGCGATTTATACAGGGCTTTCCACATAGCAACGCCATTAACCGGAACAGTTGATTTTGAATACAAAGTGACACATACGTAAGTGATACAGGGCTTCCTACATAGCAACACCCTGGAATTCCCTAGAATATGTGACAAGACTATTGAAAGGGTATTTTCACTTATTGCTTTCTGTGATGACATAAAATCATGAACTTGAATATTCTTCAAAACACAATTTGTAAATTACACAAAAAGACAGAAGGTCGTTTGTAGAATCATTTTTATTAGGAATATTGGTAATCAAAGAGGTTTCTTTGAAAATATTGATTTCATGAGCAATTTGTTTTTGTTCCTCCGCAATCAGGTCGAACAAAGGCAACGATTTGTGTAATTAGATAAATATTCACATTAAGTGTATGATGGACAAAGATTGTTGTCACATTGTATAATATCACATATGACCCAGATCAAATTGACATTGAAACAAATCACATCGTCTAATATATATGTATAGGATCAGTATCTATTGTAACTTTGTGAATCAACGAAATCATCAACATCTTTAAAAAAAATGTAAATAGCTGCCTCATCCAACAGTTACTTTCGTCAGTTGACATATAGTTGACATTTTTATAATTCCTGCAGTCATCTTCCTTTAGAAATAGATTCAATAAAGTTAATAGATAATGAAATTAATTATAATCCTATTTCATGACATGTTATTAAAAGGAACTGATTGAAAAGTCGTTAACTTGGAATGCATTGATGCGTAGACATCAAATTTTCAAATATATTTTGGCATCTGTGTACATGAAAAATATTAAATTAGTGATAGTTAGATATGATAAGACTGCGTCATAATGCAGTACTATATTTTTATTGAGAGAATAAAATACATCATTAACTTTAGACTACCATACATCAATTATCTTTTTGAATAAAAAGTACAGTAAAACCTCATTCAAATATACAAAATTATCTTAAAGATAATGACAAATATATGAAAATTATGCAAATAATCACATAGACATTTGTTCCACAATGCACACAAACATTGATTTTGCACATTCTGTTGTGAGTTTTCTATGTCTTACATTATAACCATAATGACAAAGTACTAGATTACCAGTGGACTCCTTCCAACAGTTTATGTAATTTAGTATAATATGGCAGTTCAAAGTTCATGACGGTTTTTTGTTATCCACTTGATATTTCTACTAGAATAAAATAAGAAAAATAGCGAGACAATCATTTTAGAATATCTGACTTAGGTATAAATGCAAAAGACGTACAACCCAGTTTATGAATGCCCTGAACACTTAGAAAAAGTAATCATGTACATATTTTTTTTGCTAAAATATAAAGAAGTGTATTTCCAATTCTGAAAAAAATATAAGCATCTAGGTTTTCCTCTTAAAGACTGTCAAGGAAATTATAACTTTTAGTGTGACTCATAAATGATGCAAAAGTTGTGTATTCATAACACTTGACCCATCCCCCTATTGTATGTTTGTACATATCTGCTTCTTACTTGACAGAGAAGAAGAAAATTATTATTCATAAAAATCATGACCAAAAATAATCTAAATTAGATTTGTCATCCCGCTACATGAACGTCATACAAGAAAAAGAGCAAAAACATGAAATTGAATTAAAGCAAAGTAATATACAAATGTACAAAATAGTTTCAAAGTATCACAGCCGCAACCACAATTGTTCTATCCTAAAAAGTCATTACTATACATCTACATCATGCTTAAACTCATTTATTTTGATATTGCGCACAAATTTATAAAATAGTCCTAGTAGCTTCTCATTTGAGTCATTTTTGCCAACTGTGACTGTCCCAGAGCAGAGGCAAATCGTTTACTGATACTCTCATAGCCAGCCTTGATAGCCAGGTCATAGGGCGTCTCCCCTCGGTCATTCTTTAGACTTTGATCAGCACCAGCCCTGTGGATTGACAAAAAATAAACATGTGAACAAAATATTATTTCTGCTAAACAGATCATACATATGCATATGGAAGTATTCACATCACTTTTGAAACTTAATTGAAGTAAACTAAGACTAACATTTCTACAAAGTACATCTGGTCATCGCCTCACTCAAATTCAGAAGTGCTCCACAATCAATGACCAATCCAACTCCAGTCATCAAAATACATGACAATCAGCTTAAGGCAGTCAAAAACTTCCACTACCTTGATAGCCGGCTATCATCAAATACTTGTATTGATGCTGAAGTCGCCATCGGGATCAGCAAGGTTTTCCTTCATTTGGTGGGTTGAGAAAAACAGTTTGGGACATTTCAGGTTTGCACATAGAGTCTTAAAGTGTCCCAAACTTTATATGGAGCAGAATTGTGGACAGTGTACAGAGTGCATGCCAAGACACTAAATTGTTTTCATTTTTTGTGTCTAAGAAGAATCTTTGGGATAAGACTATTAACGTCGATGATGAACCTGGAAGGATAAGATACCAGACACTGAAGTCCTGAAACGATTTTTGAATTCTGATGAAAATTCAGCTGAGATGGGCTGCACTAAGTCCAAATTATCGACTATTTAAGATCATATTTTAAAGAAGAAAAGAAAGTAATGGACAAACTTCCTGATAATGTTCGGAGAAAAGATTGACACTATCAACCAAAAAGATCAATATTTTTCTTGTGTATAGTGAAAATAGTAGATTCCAATAATCACTTACCCTATCAATGCATCAATAACGGCCATTCCACCTGGACCAAGGTTGACTGATTCATGAAGAGCAGTGTTTCCTTTCCTGAAAAAATAATAAATAAATAACAGAAAATTGTATTCATCCAAAGTGAGTACATGGTACAAGAACTATAAGAAAGAGTATGTTTAGAGGGGAGAATGATGTATTCTTATCCTTTGATGAACTTTCAAGGACCACTGTTTATCCAACAATCTGATTTACAATGGACCATGAACCATTCATAGCAATCTCTTTGTTAAATAAACACATAGACTAAATGTTAAGTAGGAAAAGGCAATTCACATAAGATAATAGATTATAACTTAGATTAAACATGCTGAGCTGATGCTTCTTTATTTGATTAATTCATACGGCTTCTACCATGAAGACAACTTGAACAAAATCAAACAAAGAGGACTGATGTTGCCTTACTGACTTTTTTCACACTCATGTTTAAACTACAGACAAAATTCAAAGAAATCAGGCTGAAGGACTAAACATAAGAAAAAACTAGATCTGGTTTGAGTTTTATCAAAAACGTAATCAAGTTGTGCGTGACAAAATTTGTTCAATAATAAAGAACAAAAAGATTATTCAGGTAGAAAAGGAAAGATAAATAAATAAACAGATTCACCATGGTTACTTATAGAGCCTAAGAACTTATCACAATAGTTCTAGTGGTAAAAACTCATGAACTTACATAGCTGAGGATCCCTTTGCATTCACTTCTGCACCTCCATCGACCAGCACAATGATAGCATCTGCATGGCGATTCTTCACGGCAACCTGAAGTGGGCTTAGATCATTCTTGTTCAGGCAGTTGGGGTCTGCTCCCTGTGAATACAATAAGTTTTATGATTTCAGGAGAAAAAACGAGTTTTGTTTTAAATCTATAAAGTAAAATTAGCTTTTGTTTGAAATTTCAAAACAGTAAAAGTTGGTCTGCTGCTTTAATAGTTTTTTTCTTTTCTGAAAGACACAAAGCCCAAACAAATACATAAATTTTTTTTAAAAAGGGGTTCCTTATTTAGGCATTTTAGAGTTTGAATCTGTTTCTATGAAGGAGTGTACAACCTGAAAGAAGCAAAATCACTGCTTTTAGATTATCAAATGACATACCATAAATTTCTGTAGAGAGTATGAGGGTAAAAAAACTTACCCAAAGTCACTAATTGCACTATACTTGGACATATTTGTCAAATAGGTCTCCTGCGCTAGCAGAACAAAGTAAGGGGTCGCAATAACTATGAGATAGCACAATCTATGGAAATTCACAGTATATGTCCTATATCATAGCTCATGAATGTCATGTGTGTCTGTATCAGGGTAAATATCAAAATAAATAAGCATTTGTAATTTTAAGTCAATTGGGAAATAATGAATATTAAAACATATTAAAGTAAAACTTACATCATCTAATATTTGCTGAAGATCACCAACAGAAACATCTCCTGAACGATTAAGCTCCTTGAACAGTTTGGCATTCAAAGGCTGGGGAAGTTGTGTAAAAAAATGTTAGGATCTTAAAATGTAAACTCTTTCAAAGCATAGGCACAAGATGACTAGTACATGTTATTAGATTTTAGGAATGCACAAAAAGGATATTTGCTTCTTTATATTTGTTGAGAACAAGTTCTTAGATTATATTCTTAGAAACATGATGTTTATGGTTGCCTAGTAACCTAAATATAAAATGCATTGATAATGAAGGATTTTTGCACTCTATTGACGAACTAAATGTAACTACAACACAGAACATGAGGTCAAATCTTTTAATTTACAATAGAGTGTTAGCCTGAGGGTATGGCGTCTGACAGCATAGAACTAAAGTCCTCTCCAAGGCAACAATAAAGTGTTGGATGGGGCTTTATTTGGCCTGTATTGTAGTATACTTGTCTGATGCTATATGTTATTAACTGTAACTCTGGTAGTATATCAGAGTACCTTCTGAAGTCAGATAGCTGCCACCCGTCTGGTTGGAGAGATGCACCAAAATGTTCAGACATGAGAAGCAGATGGCTAATGTTAAATCATTCCTCTTGGTTTGCTCTCCACCAAGTTGATAGTTGGCGAATGATTCAAACAAACAAACATCCATTCATTCTACCCCTTAGCATAAAAAGTATTGATAGACAGCTTACAAAACAAAGCAAACCAATATAATTTGAAATAAGAAACAAAAGTAGAAGGAGAAGCAAAAACCACACATCAACTTTTGCACCAATGCAGTGAGTAGGACTAATGAAGTGAACTAGTTTGGGAACCTTTTGAACGGTCTACATCACAAGAGAAAACATCTTATGTCACAAAGTAAACAGAAAAAAATACTATGTAGGTGTAGGATCAAGCAAGGAAAAATAGGTCAGTAGGTAAAATGAAAATGACCATCATCTGCTGGATGTGCTGTGACAAAATCAGAGACCCCTGGAACCTATTCAGGAAAAGACTCAGTGTCACATTAATTGTTGAGTCTTATGCTGGTTTGGCCACGTTGCAAGAAAAAAATGAGAGCAGCGGGTTGAAAAAAGGTACAGGACTTGAAGATCCTAGGTGACCCTGTCTCAGGGACGGCACCCAAAGTCCTGGGAGTAGTTTATTGCAGAAGACCTCTAGGTTAAGCACCAGAACTTGCCCTGAATCGCAACACATGGCATAGTGCCATTTCTGCATGAAAAGTTTTACAGATGCTACATGGAAAACAGACTATAAAATGATGACGATGATGTGAAGGATCATTGTGCAAGATTGAAAATTCTCGCAGGGCCTACACCATAAAGTAAATATATAGAGAAAAACTAGAATAATGTTTAATACTTTTGTCTCACATGGTGTTCAAATGTTTAAATAAATAAACTGTTGTATTAATTTATATTTTGATGATTGCTTTAATTGAACTGCATTATCTCAGAAACTCTGAAGGCAGCTGAAGTCATTCTAAGCTCTTAGGGCTATTCCTGTTACAACTTTTTGGTTCAAACTTTCAATGAGTACTGACATTAACAATAGAATACAATATGACTGCTACAAGAAGGTGACAATCAAAACCAAAACAAGAACACAAACTCATTGAGACTGACAGGTTGCACCAAGTAGGATATGTAGTTAATTAGCCCTCTCTCAATTATAACCAGCGGATCATTTTTAAACAAACCTCGCAGACCTGCTATTCTCATCAGATGGGGAGGGTCTAATATCAAGTCCAAAATGGAGGGCCTCGACAGAATTTCATTTGTAAGAGCTACAAACACTTCAAAAAATTGAGTGCCTAATAGACGTGCTTCCATAGGCCTATGGAAGCACATCTATTAGGCACTCAATTTTTTGAAGTGTTTGTAGCTATTACTCAACAAAATAAGAACAAGTCGCAAACTTTTGAATCTCATAAATGAGAGAAAACTAAAGTACTTTGGTCATGCACTTTATGTCTAGAACACAAACCTATTGCAATAGTTTTTTTTAAGGAAAGCTAAAAGATACAGAGAAAGATCACTAGCTTCACTCATTGGCAACAAAACCTCCACCAGGAGAATACAGATACATGATGTTGTTTAAGTCAGCCAAGACAGAGAGGAGTATGATGGAGGCAGAGTGTCATCAAGTGCATTGACCAATACTTCATCAAGTGATGTGGACACAACAGGGGAGACAATGACTGTGGTTAACGTCCTGGATGCATTCAGCCTCCGACTTACAAGCATTTTATTATACAAAAAACTCCATTTTTCACAGTTCCTTTATACAATAAGGAATGTTACCTTCACTTTAACTACTATCACTTTCTTCCATACACAACTGTGATAGAAAATGACACAACTGTGATAGAAAATGACACAACTGTGATAGAAAATGACACAACTGTGATAGAAAATGACACAACTAAATTTGTGTTGCTGATTTGGAGTTAGTATATTAAACTCTCCCAGGAAATCACTTTGATAAGATTGATAAAAAAAAGCTGAGTGTCAAATAAGAAAAAAACAACTTCTCAAAGTAACTTACTGAAAGTTTTGGTGCGACTTTCTTTTTAGGCTTCGGTTTTCTGACTTTCTTGATTCCATTGGTGTGAGATCTAGACAATTCCTCCTCACTCTCTGTATGATCAAACACAATTTGAGAAAAGATTTTTAGTAGATTGATTACAAACAATTATCAAGGTATGTTAGTTGTTAGATGACATTTGCTAATACTTTTTAATTATTCGTATAAGAAGGTTTTTGATGCAAAACAGATGAATCAATTTTCTTGAAAATGGAAGTACCTTTAGTATCATTTTTTCTATCTGGCAATGGCAATGTTTGTACAATAGATATGGTTTAAACAAACCTACCAGGACCAGCACTTTGCTTCGATGAATACAGGATTATGTTAAAGTTATTATATATTATATATAGCTGTCATAGGAAAAATATTGGGTTTTACCAACTTACATCAGCATGAATGAATATATTTCATGGTTATTTTCCGGTGAAAAGTCAAAGTCTTTTTGCCTAATTTTTCAACTGTTTTTGCTATTTCCACTGGCTTTTAAAAACAAATTGTTTTGCATTTAGAAATCATTTCATTGATATTTTGAGGTCATTTATTTGTTGAACATAAACGTTTTACTATTGTTTATTAAAGACAATATCAGGGATTTACAGTTGTTTTGTTGAAAGAAAAATTTCTTTGAAAAGAGGTTCTACTGTATAAAAATGTAAGACAACACAAGTGTACAAATTAAATAAGTAGTATGTGTATTGGTTTCAGTTTAAAAACTTTGTAATTTTACAATTCTAACATTCGGAAGTATACAGTACTACAAGTGTTCACTGACCATCGTCATCTGAGTACATTTGACTGTCCAGTTGTGTGTGTGTGCTCAGGTAACCCTCTGACCTTGACACACCAAGCTGTTTTCCCATGAAAGGGTCTTTGGTTCCTCTAAGGGCAAAGGTCAAGGTTAGACTCATCTCATAGCCATCTTCCTGTACAGAGCTTGTCAGTAACTACAAGTGATGAAGGGAATATAGAGAGAAATATAAACATCAACATGTAAACTATGAATGTTTTTAGTATGTGATCATAGAGATGATGGTAAAGCAGAAATGTTTCTATTGGTGAAATGAGGTGACATGTAAGGTGATCATAGACATTAAATCTCAAGACTTAATTCAATCTCATCAAAAACTATTGAAGAAAGTATCTAGATTTATAATTCAATAACTAAACTCACAATTTCTTAAGGATTTGCAGACAAAATCTCATTTGTATTGGTGCAAACTGCATCTCTCCTGCATCTACCATTACATGGAACTAAGTCAAAGGGAGAAGGCCCAGAGCTATACTAGATAAATGAAAATCAAAACAAAAGCCTAAAACATTGTTATTTAAGATACCTTCTACGTGTAGAGATGGTGGTGAGTGGTTCTTGATTCACTGTCATGGTGTTGGTGGAGGTTTGAGAATTATAATTTAGCGTTGGTTTATAAATACTTATCACAGAAGCTAGCAAACTTGTGCTTTGGTCCACTGATTTGTGATTTTTTGCATAGAGTTTCTCCTTGGACATTTCTTTCTTGTATCTTTTTATAGCAATTTCATTAAAAGTGGTTGAAGAAATTTAATATAAGAAAATTAGATAAATTATTTTAAAAATTCTAAAAGGTTCTTAATAAAAATGTTATGCATCTTATATCAGAAAAATAATTGTTCAACACATACTTTTCCCATTTTAGGTTCCCCAACTAGGGCTCTAAATTCTGCGTCATTCTGTGTGTGTGCCTTGAGATGCTGACAGATGTGTTCCACTTGTTTCCTCCAATAGCCTGTGGTGATAGAGAATAGAATGTTTACCCATCATGCATCAGTTGTTTTATCACAGAACAAAATATTGAACTTGTTTTTATAAACGTTTCATTACAACTCTGACATTAACAATATTGATGGAGTTTCAAAAATCCTCAAATGCTATTTTCTAATGAAATTTCATAGATCAATGGCTGAGCATGTACATTCAGAGCAAATTTCAAAATGGTGATCTTTCTTTTAATAAACAATTTGTGTTACCATATTCTCATTCTTTCAGATAGAAAAGAACTTATTTCATTGCCAAAATGTAAAAAGACTTTAGTGTGATTTGTTGTAAGATTGCTATAGTAAGTGCAGCTTTGCTCATATACTCCCCAGGAAGCTGAGAATGCACAGGTATGTCTTTTTTCAGCAATTTGAAGTAATAACTATTGAGAGTGCTTAAAGCTTGTACTGTACTGGAAAAAGCGCTTATATAAATGCAATCTATCATCTTATCTTTTATCCCAATTTTTACCTCTGCCTGGACTGACTGCAGTTAACAAAGGTCTCCTATCTCTCATCTGTTTCTCAAAGGCCATCTTCTCCTCCTCCTGCTCCTTAGATTTGTCAATCTGTTTTGTTGAAGGGTAAAACAAACCGACTGTCTGTGTGGCCACAGTGTGAGAGACTTTATTACGTGCCACTCGGGACTCATCTCCGACAGTTGGCATACCATGTGCTGAAGGGACAACAAAACCAGCTGGACTCACATTTAATGGCATCCATTGGGTCTGAAGTAATACACATTTTGAGTTAATCATTAGTTTAGAGTTATTTGTCTTTACAAACATGTCAAATTCTTTAAATCAAAACTATATACAAAACAATTCAAACAGTTTGAAATAAACACCAGAACCTTCTTACAATTATGGCCAGAACAGGGATTAGAATTTAGAATATTGAGATGCTGGAACATGCAAGATAACAAGTATGAAGACCTAGGTATTCAAGGTAAAGATTGGCTACTCATGGTTCTCAAAAGAATGACTAAAGAGCCCCAAAGCAGCTGCTCTTTGCTAAGATGGAAAGAAGTACTCAAATGGACATTCAAAATAACAAAACAGTACTGAACTTTTAAATAGAAATGCACGAGGATTTATTTTTATTTCCTTTTCGGGCTAAGAACAATTTTGGTTCTGAAATGGTTGGCCAGTTTTATTACTTCACCTGTTGCAGAAGTCAAATTGTTACACTTTTGGTATTGAACTAAACTGTAGTTGATGCTGTTAAGATTATAAAAAAACAGGAATTTTGATATTTTATAAGAAATAACATAAACAAAAATCCCTTTATGTTTTGAGATGGTGAATACTTACAGCACTCGGATACTGTCCAGCTGAAGTTGTTGTGAAACTGAAATACAAGAAAAATATTTGTTTTTAAATATTTATCTAATTAATAATAATAATAATAATAATAAAGAGCATCCATATAGCGCATTTCCAGGCCCAAAGGCTAACTCAATACCATTTACAATATATATTACCCCAGCAGGCATGAAGGCATGCATATACTTTCAGAGAATACAAGGTTTTAGCTAGTTAATCGATTAACCATAGTAAACTTACAAAGACCTTCACTACCACAGAGACACACAAGTACATAAGGAATCAATTCAGATACCCAACAGCACCTGTGTGGAGAGGAGGACCAAGATGACCACTTACTTCTATTTTTACAACTATGATAGTTTGTCCCATTGAGGGGATCAAACCCACAACACTTTAAGACAACCCACAACGCTTTAATACAGCCCACTCTAAAGTCTTCCCTAACCACCAATCCCACATAACATACATGGCTGCAAATAGTGAATGGCTTACTCAGCTGAAAACGTATAGCACTCGAGACATATAAGGGGGTCTGGGGAATGTAATTGTTTTTAATTTTAAGGTGCATTTTGCAAGCTATGTTTATGAATAGATACAATTCAACAGCATAAAATTCATTTAGAAAAATAAAAGATAACCATTTTCTGAGCTGTAGTGGAAGAAATTCATAACATTTCAACAACAACAAAACTCACCAAAATGAAATGTTCATGGAATGACAATGTATTACTCTAAAAAAGGCAATTAAAGTGCAATTCTAAAAAACATTTAGGAGCACAAAAGATAGTTTAAAAATCTCAACTGAAAATCACATTTTTGAAGCCATCATCAGTTGTCTTTTGCTAGAGCTAGCATATTGGTCTTGAAATGTCTTATTAAACGCTTTCAAATATTCACTTATTCAAAAACATATTTTCCTGTCATAACATGTTAACAGTGGTATTGTTTTTTTTCTCAAAACATGGGGTGAACGACCTAAGGTGACAGATAAGAGAGAGGAATACAGTGGTCTCCGAAGGTGTCCGAAATAAGGTTGGCCAAGATGGAAGTGCTTCCTTCCACAATAGAGTCAAAAGCTTAACATGGCTTTTTCTCTGTTGTTTATGTACCAATTTTTACAAATTTGGTCTTGAAATAAACGTCATTGTAGGTTTTATCAATTAAAAGAATAATTGAATAAAACAAAGATATATTGACAAAAATATGTTACTTTTAAGTTTTGA
>JAUUEB010011678.1:0-17156 GCA_032362205.1 Clione limacina
AATACTACTTGACTCTAAACACTCAGAGGGCAATATTTTTCGTATCAAAAATTAGTCGTGTAATATTCACTATATATCTATATAACAAAATTCAACATGTTTTTGTTTATTTGTTTGTAGCAGGTTGGAATATGTATATGCAATGGGATTACAGCCACGGTTTTATAATCAATAGACCTGAAACTTTAGCAAAGTGTTTGCAGATTTAACCAGATGTGCAGTTAAGCTAAGCTTCTGGTGTTATTCAATTGACTGCAAGAAATGTTATTAGTTTTTGAGTTTTTTAATATATTTCTCTGTAATCACGCCATTAATCTAAATATGAACAAACCTGCACCATCTTTCAGATGCACTTAATACTCAGGCGGCACCTTCAATGAACATTTTTTTTCTTTCTCTATTAATAGACGATGTAAACACCAGCTAATAACAATAGTTGATTATAATACAGGTTGTTCTTAAACTACCGGGCAAGACCGGGTACTATGCCACTAGTAAAAATAAAGAAACTTAACAAAAGTCCCCCACCCTACAACCCAAACCAGCTAAATGAACTTTTTTCACCTCATCTAAAAAAAATCACACACAAATTTTAAACAAATAAAGGAAAAAAAAGCATTTAGAACTAAAACATGCTTCCTTTTAGTAAAATCAAATCAATACAACATGGGATATCCACAACATAAAAATATTAAAAAGACAAACAGAACAAGACAAGAACTGGGTGACAAAAAACCATTTGTGCACTAACCTAAAAATCCATCTGCATCACATAGAGAGCGTGTTTCATGCACACCACTGTCTAAGAAGATGGCTCCCTCCTCATCTCCTTCTCTTTGATTTATATCAGAGATTTCACAGCTGGACGCTGATCTCTTGAGGGTGTGTGGCTCTCCTCTATTAATTGGACTGTTTGACACTCTGGCCGGGCTGTCTGAGCCATCCCGGTGACGTAGAGATTCGGATGATATCCTATGTGACTGTGATGATAGGTTGTCAGCTCCGTCAACGAAATCTGTGTCCTGCAACAAAAAATGTTTGTGTGTCGTCAACACTATCATGAAGGAGAACTTTCATAAAATATTTTATGAAACAGCGAAATGTGTCCAAATGATTTCTATTCTAAGTCTATCAAAGCTTATCAAAGAAATTGCATATCCTCAATAAGTGAGAATTTCTTGTGAAATGTGAACCTAACACACTAAGATTAGTTGCATCAATCAGATATTGACATTATTTATTCATTTTGTTAAAAAAAATGAAGTGTCTTAATCTATCCCTAGCCAAAATTACATTGTAGGCACAAATAATCTCAAACTTGGGTGAATCAATGCATAAAAGAAAGATTTACGTTTACAAAAAATATTTTTGATCTCCAAAATGGTTGAAACATGGCAACACACTATACAAATTATGTAAATGCTATAAGCTGTTTGAAAAATGTAAGGTTCTTCCTTTATGTTTGGGAAGTGAGTTCCAAGAATTCTCATTTAATAGTAATATTAAAACATTATCGTATTTTCTAAATTCAGTGCTGACAAAATGAAACATAAAATTCAATTATAATTTTCAAACTAAAGAAGGACTTACTTCTGCATTCTCCATATCTGAAAAGAAACAAAATATAAGATGTTAAATTTCTAAAGCAAAGTAAGCTAATCTATGGAATAACTATTTCTTATCATCAGATTGACTTATCAGTGAGAAGGTAATAGGCTTTTCTTTACTGGGTGTGCAGTGTGTTGGCAAATTTAATTTAGTAAACTAAGTATATATAATCAAACCTAGACAAGATTTTCTATAAAAGCAGGAAATTTTATGTAAGAAATTTAAAACGTTTTCTGATTACTGGTAATCAAATAGTAAACCAAATAAGAATATGAATAATAACATTTTTTTCCAACCTTTCTTACATAGCAAAATGTAAAAATAATTAATGCTGGCATTTCAATTGATTAAAAGACATCCACTCCTGTATTGAATTGAAATAGTTTACAAATAAATAATTTCTGCATCATTCTTTGCTCTTTGAAAGAAATATCACCTGGCTCTGAAAATTGATTTGATTTAGGAGTTATTCAACATTGAAAGTGAGAAGCGATTTTCTTGACACCCTTAAGTATGTATAAAACTGATTCATACTGGGTCTTTTCAGTTTTTAACCTTTTCTATTCATTAAATTTCAACCCTCCAAGATACTGATGGCAAGAGGGACATTCCTCCCACACTGAAGGCTGGAATGGTGGCCCCCCTTACTTCTGTGGAAGAGGACTAAACTATGATGGGGTCATTGTGAGTGTCAACAATTTAATACCTTCATATTTGTTTTTCTATGTTTTTTTAGCAGAAAGTAATTTAGCTGTCTTCCTTTGCAGAAATTAAGTAATACAAGATGTTTCACCTTTCTGCAAGTGTCATTGAGAAGTTGGTAGTTTGTTACTGTTTTATAACCTTTGCAACACAGGGGAGATACGTTGCCCCAAGGCCACCAATTACAAGGTATATATTTAAGCTAAATTCTAAAACACTTTAGAAGGACAAACAAATCCAACCACTGTTAACTCACCTTGCAAACTCTGACTGAGTCTACGTCTTTCCTCATGCTCTCTCTCCTGCCTCTCTCTCTTCTCCTCTAAATCTTTCACTTTCCTCTCCTGAGCTTCTCTCTCTTCATCTTTCGCTTGTAGTTCTGCAAAAATAAAAGAATAAAAATGAAAAAGTTTGTTACGGCAATCTTTTTATTTTCATTTTAGATATTAGATAGCCTATTTTGCCCTATTTTTTTTTTCATGAAAATGATGGAATCCTTGGGTGAACAAAACTCAAATGGGGAAACCAAATAGATATTTTAGTAAATAAGCTGTTAGAGTTAGAGTCAACTAAGTTAAGAAACAAAATCAAGAAGAAGATACATGTGATTACAAAAATCCAAACTAAATGATATATATACAAGCTGTATTTGTTGCCAGATTACAGAAAAGCTGTTAAGAATTGTGTTGTCCTATTAGCTTTGGTACAGGAATCTCGTGCTAAATCGTGATCGGTGGAGAGCTGCCATTTCATAGTAAGTCTGACCCATGGTACATGGACTATGACTATAAATGATGATGATGATGATGATGATGATAACCATCAGTATGTAGCTATATGAGAAACATATTGTCCTTTTTTTCTTTAATACATATACCTACTGCAAACTACACCAATGCAATCACCCAAAATTGACAAAAAGTTTAAAAAAAGCTGAACTGTTGTGGACCTTCATAGAGCGGTTATGTTTGTCATAGGCCATGCTCTCTACTATCTCTGATATTAAAGAATTAGTCATCAACTTATCCTCATTCTTGCGTTAGTGTCTGCTTTTCAAGCTCATCTTTACAGACTTTGATGCTTCTTTCCACACAAATGGTGACCATTACCAAATGTGTGGAAGAAACAAAACACATGCAACTTCTTGAATTTTAGACTTTAAGGCATTTACGAAAGCTAATATCAAAAATAACTTTCTTCTTTTTGGTTTAAGTTATAATTCTATCTTGTAGCTTCTCAAGTAAGATCTTGTTGAACTAAAAAAAACTTCTAATATTCATCTCCCCATCAAAGAAAATAAACATTAAAGAGAGATGATTGAAGTGTAAAAAACAACTAAAATGTTTTTTTCTTCTCCATTATCTTGCATCAAAAACACTAGAATAGATGAATAGAGAAAAATGAATTTCTTCTGGGTATCAGAGTTTACTATATTCTTTTTGACTGTGCTGAGTTCCATAGCCCTACATGAATGCAAATTTGACATACAGTCTGAAGGTATCGAATTGCTGAAATCAAATTAAAAGACAAAGTTTCCTGTATATGAAGAACATATTCTGTACAGAGCTTCATCCTGCAGTCTTGAAAAGAATTCCAATCTGGTCAGTCTTTTAAATTATCTGCCCAGTGCTGACACACTTCACAAGACAGAGTGTTTCGTTTTAAGCCTGAATCAAAAATGTATATATTCATGAAATGGCAAAAAGTTTCTTTAGAAGACTAGCAGGAGTAGATCATTCGGGTGAAAACAACCATAAAGTGTAAACTAAGAGCACTCAGTCCTTCTCAATTTGACGACCAAAAACTGTCACATTTCAAGAGAAATTACAGAAACAACTGTGCCAAAAATCTCTCCAAAAATGTCTTTGAAGAAAATTCAGCAAACAAGTTTGAACAATTGTAAAGCAGACTGTTATTTGCCATTAAGCCAACTTCAGAAAGGGCTTTTTTGATGCTGACAGAAGCTTTTGCAATTTGCAACTGGCATTTAATACTCTTGATGACAAGACATTGTGTGCACTTGTCGCAGGCTTCATGGACTCACATGTGTTGGCTCATGAACAATACTGACCTGCTGTTTATCTTCAGTGACTTTTTCCTCACTATATTAATAAAATAATCGTAATCATTGCAACACCTACAAGAATAACTAAATAGCAGAAACTTGCGTGACAGTGTACATTTTATTCAATAACATAGAAATGTTGGTAACAAATTAGGTTTTAGAAAAAGAATGACAAGAACAACAACCACAACTCAAACATTTTGATAATGCCCTATAGTTGCAAATGATAAATGCACCAATAAACATATAACAAAGTAACATATTAGCAAATAACAAGGTATGACTATAGACACATTAGCACCAAATCTATTTAATCTCAATCAAGTAATATCTTCTCTTTTAAAAATTACTTAAATCAAAATCTATTTTGAATTCAACTAAAAACTCACTCAAAAACAACCTGAATTTCTAATTAGAATATTTAATCCATTTACCTTCGAGGTGATTTAGAAGCTCAACAATAAAAAACAATCTTAATCTCCATCTGATAGATAAATCTTAATCAAAAACTATCTTAATCCTCATCAAAAAGAGTTTAATCTCCATCAAAAACTATCTTAAACTCCATCATAAACAATAAAAATGCCATAAATCTAGATGCCTACAGAAATGGAACAAACTTTCAATTAAATGAGGTAAAGGTGTATCAATGAAAACCATATTCAAGCTGACATGAAGGGAGGCTATGAATACACAACAAGGAAAATTCAAGAGATGATTAGGGAGCTGACAACTCAGTGCTTGTGCTTGTATGATAGAACATGAAGATAATTGTATGGTATGGTTTTTACAGCACTCTAAAATAAAATGATAATGTAATGGTCAAAATAGCCCAACTGCATTATATTTTATGACTTGGAATCCCTTGTCCTCAATATTCCTATCCGGTAACAGCACTAGATTTCCAAAGTTATATTTGAAACAAAAAGTAAACTAGGGTATATTTGAACTTGCATATCAACTATCAAATATACTTCTGGTTGATAATTTACGTGAAGGACTGGCAGGTTTTCTTTTCCACTGTCATCTCCCCTGTCAACCAATTTTTCCTTTTTACCAAAATGAGCCAAACAGACAAACGTAGTTACAAGGAGCACAGATAACTACGCCAGTTTTGACCAAAAAAAAATTTCAAATTGCCTATTTTCTCCCTTACAAAATAAAAGTGATTTACAGTTTAGTTAACTATGTCAATATTGCAAGATAACAAGCAACCTCATCTAAACAATCAAATGATCATAAAAATAAAGAAAGCTTGCTGGCTAGAAAATAAGTTTTCGCAACACTTCTTTCTTAATCCAATACTGTTCTGATTGAGCAGGGAGTCCTGAAAACCCTGTCATTATCTTTACATTCCTGGGGACATCAGTAACCTGAACATTCAACAGGTTGTGGAAAAAAGCAGGGACAGAAGGTGGCAGGCAGGCTGTTGTGGTGCTCCAACCAGCGTTCACAGTGAAGGCGATAGGTAAGGTGACATTTCTGGGGGAGGATGCCTTTCTTAATGCACTTCTGAACAATTTTGATATTGCACTCTAAATTTTTCTATGTTCTATATCTTATGAGCTGAGACATATGAATGGGTAAGAAAAAAAGTAGTAATATTGGGGAAATGAGGCACAGAATTCCAACAGAATATACTGGCAATATACTCTAAACACTGACAGGAGTAGGTTGACAGTTTGGAATGACACTGAAAAATTGTTATGCAGACCCATTCCTCATATTGAGATTTAATTCTTGGACCCTAGAATTACCATGGTAGAATAAGTTGATGAGAAAACTGTGGAAGGTCTTTCGATGAAAATGAAATGATGTTAAACAACTGTTGTGTGGAGTTATTAGAAATTGTGCTTTCTACAGTTAGATGATACTGTATGAAATGACAAATGAGAGTTTAGCAACTATGACTAGTTAACTTCATATAAAAAGTTCTAAGGCCAATTGTCTTGCACAGAACACTCTACATAGTCAAATAAGTTTGGTTGCTTGAGAATTTTAGGCGCAAATCACTAGAGTTGGTGTTGAACATCATATATAGTTATTAAAAAACGTATTCATAGAAATGATTAGAAAATGTGTAAAGTTGATATATGAGGAGGCCTTGTGAAAAATGCTTAAAAACTTCAAATCTTATTTTCTCAAAAGCTTGTTTCTAATGGATTCTTACTTTGACAAGCCATATCTCCCTCCACAGAAATGTCCATATTTAAAAACCAAAATGCACTGAATTTACTATTGAGACAGCAGCAATAGGTGAAAATGTGCGCCTAATTTTCCCAAGCATTCACTATTTTGGTCCCAACACAACAAACAGAGACAGGTCTATATCCTCTCAGCTTCCTCCATCCATAATAGTATTCTCAACAGTAGCAACATTTAGAGTTCATTCATTATCTATAGTAGGGTACTGGGTGGATTATGGTATTTTTGCTAACGATTTACCGCATATTTAACTCAAATCACACAGTCAATTTTCAATAATATACAAAATTATCTGACAAACTCACATCATTGTTACTATCATAGGTGTAAACTATTCAAAATCAAATTAAAACTAATAGAAAAGTAAGAAAAACAAACCACAGCACTTAATGAAAATCATTAGAAACATTAGAAACAAAAGTCGGCAGTGGAAACAATAAATGACTATTAAAATTCACACATACGCAAACAGCGCTTGTTAGTATTAATGGCACAATGATACTTTTGCACAAAGTTTGAACACTTCAAAATTCTTCAATAACCAGTAAAATCAGAGACATAAAATGCTTAGAGAAAAGGGAAGCAAAACCTTAAGTATATAATAAAGATGACAAATTAAAATAAAAAAAGTGTATGAATCATCTTATTTTTTGGATGCTGCTTAACTGTTAATTGCAGGAAATATTGCTAGCGTCTCTTATCTAAATGTCTGAAATCAATGATAAAACAATGTTTAAAAAAATTATTATATCCAACAAATTTCCCTTTTCAGCTGTTTCTTTACACAAATAATATTTCACAAGCCTTAATAATGCCCACTTACACATATACTTTCAACATACTTGTATTCAACAGCACTTAAATGTTTTATTATTCTTATACCGGGGTTGTAATTCATAAATCTACAACAACATACAAAAGGTGACCTTTTTAAGAAACAATATTATCAAAATATTTTTTTTTAATTTCACATTCCACAGCCTTTCATATTTCTTGTGGTAACACTTTTGTAAATAGCTTTACATATAAAATCAGAACCACTTGAAGTTTAATTCTCATGGGGTGTAAAAATGTAGACTCTGCAACATTAAAAAGGTTATATTTTAGAAGGAACATTTTTACAAGCTTTTTCAAGAATCAGTTTAATAATCAAAGCCAGACTGAGACATCAATGCAAATTGCCATAATGCTAGTATGATTCATTCAAAGGTCTGCAGTCGCATTGCTATCTGTCATAAAAGCTTGAGAAATGTGTCATAAAAGAATAAAAGTTACATGAAAGCGAGCTTAAGCCCTAAAAATAGAAACTATAATACAGAACATAATGGTGACAAGCAATCATCAGACAAAATTCATGAGGTACCAACACACATTGTACAAATGTATAATACAGTAAAAACTCTAAAATCACAAGGAGAAAGAAATATAGGAGGTAACAAGTTAATACCTAGTATCCCATGGCAACAGGTAAAAAGCATCCATATAAAAGGTAGGCTAAACAACACCTTTATTACATCTTCAAATCCTTTCAACCAATAGCTAGATAAATGAGTTCAGCTTTACATAATTCCATCAAATATAACACAAGAACTACCCTTGACGAGGAGAAACAATATTTGATGTTTGTATGACTGCTCAAATTCAAATGTATGACTGCTCAGATGTTTGACTGCTCAAATGTGTATGACTGCTAAAATGTGTATGACTGCTAAAATGTGTATGACTGCTCAAATGTGTATGACTGCTCAAATGTATGACTGCTCAAATGTATGACTTCTCAAATGTATGACTGCTCAAATGTATGACTGCTCAAATGTATGACTGCTCAAATGTATGCTGATATTGACAAGAGTAAACCACAATGCAACACAGCATAATACAGGCAACACACACAGCTTTTCAATATCTTACATTAAATGCCAATAATTTTTCAAATCTGGTAACTTTTTTGAAAAGGATGTTTGAAGCATTAAGGTCACAAAAAATAATGAAGCAAACAAAAAGATTCCTTCTTTTCAAAGTTGCCAAGAAAAATCATTGCCATCTTATGAGATATGAGAAGTCTGCGTGAAAGAAAATAAGTTATGTGTTTCACTGTGTAATATGGAGCCTGTATGGCACCTGTACTACACTGCATTACTCAGTCACACACCTAGAGTCATGACATTCATTCCTCACGACAATTCTTACAACAACCTATCAGTATCATATACACATCTCCATGTATAATCCTCCTATACATCCCATGTGCTTTCAAAACTCATGCGATTACTGGCCAGGCTTCCTCGACTGCCGTGGTAAGAGAACTGCTCAAAGTACGGCAGAGTTTCCATCTCCTCTGCGATGGGCACCAAGGGTTGTTGGCTGGAGTTTGCAGCTTGAGTAGGTGGCGTGACGTTGACAGGCTGGGCGGTGAAGTCCTCGTCAAAATAGCGTGTGTCAGTATCAGATTCCACCTGAGGCTTGAAGGGTGGTGTGACCTACATCAAAGGGAACAACAGATGCCAGGACAAGGTCAGAGGTCAGCCAATCACCGAGTTGTCAACCACAGAGAATGTCAGCCAATTGCAGAGTTGAAAAAGCAGAATATTCGGTCAAGAGTGTGGACACAAAACTACAAAGCCAAGGGACATGTCATGTTTTTTGTTACTAAATGCAGTAATCTTTTTGAGATAAGTCCTCAAATAAGCCCATTGCAAAAAGGACTACCTGCATATTTTGAAAATGGCAGAGTTTAACCCTGACATGTCCCAGTGACGCATAACAACATATATAATATATGTAAGGTTTTACAGCGCTATTGACTCAAATAGGTCATTTAAGCGCTATATATATATATTATATTGCTATGGCATCAGACAAGTATACTACAATACAGGCCCAATAAAGCCATATCCAACAGTTTACTTTTGCCTACTGAGAGGACTTCAGATCTATTTGAACAGAAAAGAAGCCATACCCTGAGGCCCGAACAACATATATAAAACATCAGACTTGTTGTAAAAAAGTAGGGAACAGAAGGCGTCTCTCACTAATTAATGTTCAGAAGGTCTCAGAGTATCATATTGACAAACCAATGAACAGACCACCAAGAAAGTCGCATAGACTAAGAAAGGACAAAACTGGCTACTTAAATGTCAAACAAAGCAGACATTGATTTGTAAAACAAAAATACAGCCCAAACCTTGATATGATGGTTTCACAAACATTTTAAGCGCAAACAGGGTTAAATAGTCTTAAGAATATCTGTCAATATTGACAGGAAATAAATAAGGAAAGTGAGGGGTTTAAGCAAGGACAAATGTAATAAGGGGGTGAGGGGGGAAAAGAGAGGAGGAAGAATATGACTTGGGAAAGTGGAATCTCATTATTACAAAATATTCCTCTTTGAAAAATATAGTTCATTTCAGAGTAAATTTAATACAGATTTGTACAACCTTTAAAAGTTACACCATATCATTAAAGAAAGTCGAAAAAACTGTTAAAGAGGAAGGATAAAAGGGCTTGAACTGAAGAAATTTTAAAAAAATGTGCAATAATATTTATCCCTGAGCACAAATAATATAGGTTTAGTTTAAACTTTATCAGTAGATCTGAAAATCTTCATTTTCAGTTTTTCTTTCACAGAAAATAGCATATATTTTAATCAGGGCAGTATATTATAGCTTTTACTACAACCTACAGGGTGGGGAAAAGAAAAAAGTGTTTTGTCTTTATCTCATTAAAGAACAGGGAACAGAATTTTTTGTTGTCTTCGTCTCATTTTAAAAAAAACAGGCCAAAGAAAAAAAATTAACTAGTATATATTGCCCTGATTTTTATTCTTAATAATGGTCAACAATACAAGAGCTGAATTTGATACATTAATATTTTCTACCAAATCAAATTACATGTAATTTCAAATTCAATAATTCAGAAGTCCAAATAAATGGGAAACATCATGTAATCCTTTTTATCAAGGTTTGTCAGACTGTAGAGGCAGTGATTTTACTCACTGTTTCTAAGCCAGGCATTATGGAAAGCAGGGCCCAATCCTGTCTTTCTGTCGTGTAACCTCCCCAACCAATGTCAGGATATGTGGCCCCATCTAAGTCTTACTTAAAAAAGGTTTTTCTTTTTCTGACTCTCTTCTTGTAACAATTCTTTTTTTTCAGTCAGTTTATACCTTGGCAAAAGCCACTAGCCTTATAGGTTTAAAGTAACAAGAAAGAAAAAACCCATCAAAATCCAAAACAAAAATGATCAATTGTAAAATTATTTTCCCAACTTTTCCACTATATAATTCATGTGACAACTCAGATAACAATAATTCTTAAAGGTCAAATAAGAAGAATGTCGCACAACAATCTTTTAACAGAGATGTTGTGCTCTAACTGTGTTACTTGAATTTTAGACATATGATTTATGAACCAAAACCATCAAGCTATCAAAGCTATGAAGGAAAATCTATCTAAAAAACATCTGGCTATAGTGGCCATCATAGAAGCCGCTTCAAATATTCAAAGTGACCCATGATACCACAGTGGCATCAAGCACTATCTCTCAGATCAAAAACAATGTGACCTATTTTTTGTTTACAGTTTTACACAATTAGAGCACAACACAGTTGATATGTAATTCTTCATATTGAGATGATACAAATATAATAGATGGATGATTTTGATGTCATTGTTTACTTACATACACATTCTTACTTGACACATTTGTTTACATACATAAAGCAAACAAAAACTAGGGGCATGGAAAATCAAAGCAGAGATAATGATCAACCACAAGAGCAGCATGCTGTTACAATCTATAACAAAACAACCATAATTTCCCAGTTAGATAAGGAAGAGAAGCTAAGTAAGGATCTGTGATGATATCAACATGAAAAGTTTTTACCCTTTGATTGAAAACACCATTTGGTCTTGATTAAACATAGGCACTTTATGTTGAATGTAACTAAGACAAATACCACTTATTTGCATCAGAATGATGTTGAACATAGTTAACATTTCAACAATTTGATCTTGAATTGTTTTGACTTAAAAAATACTTTCATGTGGACCATCCTTACGAACTGCTAGCTAGTAATTGGTACCAGACGGATGAGTGACAGAATGGTCATCACACCTGACTATAGACGACCTGGGTTTGATTCCTTGGAATCTTTGCAAAACACAGGTGCCATTAAGTACAAGCATCTTGTTACACTTCTCGCGCATTGACTTTTCCTGTGTAAGATACTAGATACCTTAACATCCTGCTGATTCAGTGGTGAAAGTTTGTAAATGAAAAAAGTGCTCATAACTGCTTCAGTATTGGTATCTTAAAAGAAGTTAAGTTATTCAACACGTTTCTTTTTTAGTTAAAAGAAAGGTTGTATCATATTTAAGAGATTTAAGTTGAGATGAAAGAGGTTGTATAACTCTGTTAAAAATAGATCTACAAGCAAGGTACATATGTTCAATGTGTGTAAATGTTGTTTTGCCTCAGGTTAAAAACTTTTCAGACATCATTGTGCACATGCAGCAAAGCATTTTCATTCAATAAATTTACCTATGATGTCACTAAAACAATTTTAAGACACCAGGAATACAATCAGGTTTTAAGGTCAAACACTTGATAAATAGTTTGCCTAAAGAAATAGTAAAAACATCAAGTTATTTTACACAAGTTAAGCTTGTTTTATCAATTTCCAACATCTAACAACATTATCAATTCCTGACACACAAAGGTTGTAAGGTGTAGCACAACTTGTACATCCTATGTAGTCACAGCGTACTGACACCAGTCTTGGCTGGTCTTGGCATGAATCTCTCAATGTCAGACGCCAGGCAAGAGAGCTGCTTAATTCCCATTTTCAAAAAGTCTTAGGTCTGATCTGGCAGTATTTCAAACACTTGACCTTCTGCTTGGATATCTTTATCATTAAGCTACGTTTGGGCTATTCACAATGCCTATTAACACAATTGTTCACACAAATCTATTGTTTAGTTTTACATATAGGTTTGCTGTAAATGATTGAAAGTGTGTGATCTTGACTACCTGACAGTATCTATGGAAACAGACCTTCCATAACATATAGTTCACTAGCCTGATTTCTTCCCCTTACAAGAAGATTAGAAAGGCAAGCAGTTGAGCAATATTATGCTTCTAAAGGTTGGGTTGAGTTACATAACAGCTTTGTCAAGCATGATGCATAAATCAAATGTGACAATTCCAATACAAATATGAATCACATAATGCTTATAAGTCAACAAATATAAAATAAGAAATGTAGTTGTGCAACAGTCAAGGTCATATACTGTTTTGGATTTATTCGTGTTTTTGATATTTTCCCCACAGAATAATACCAGTTGTTGCAAAAAATAATTGTATGTGGTTTGTTTTTTAAATTTAAGTTTGAATTTAAGAAAACTGAAGGCTATTTTCCCTGCAAAGGTCGGAGGCATCTTTACATTGTGAGAGATTTAATCATTTTATGCACATTATACTTTTCAGCTCTTTATTTTTTCTAAATCAAGCCAAAAGATGAACATATAAATAGGAATTGTCACATATGCTAAAGCTAGGCATAAAAAAGGAAAAGGTGCCCAGAATCTATAAAAACAAAATTAGGTGACATAATATACAGTTACTGTGTACAAAGCCATGCATTAACCACCAACAGCAGCTCAATTACATCATAGACTATGTCATGCTTTCAGTTGTGAGCCATGGAAAACAAACTCAATACATAAAAAGCTTAACTCTCTACACCCTCATACACTGTTTGCTTATGCATAAACTGGTGTGACTGTGTTTATCATGGTTTAAACACAAGATATTTCAAACAAATGAACCGGTACATGTACAAAGATATGAAACATCTGACATGATACACACGTCAGATAAATATCACAAGTCTACACAGCTATAATCAATGATGATATTCTTTCTGTTAATTGAATCATACAAGAAGAAATTATTATGATCAATATTTGTACAGCAAATTAAAGTTTAATATACAGAAGTTCTAGATAGTTCTTACACACATCAAATCACACAATCTTTCACTATTCATTCATGAACACTCTACTCAATTTAATGATTAAAGTGGGTTGTCTGCCAGTTGTTACACTACATATTATTTGTGTGTGACTTGGAAAATTAGGAACTTGTTCACCAAGAGGTTATCTAACTTTTGGTTCCATATTAACATTCATTAATTTCATCCCATTTTTGTATTTTAATTATCAAAATATCTTGTCATTTCGGCTCAAGTATGGCCTTTCATCATAGTTAATAACCAAGAATAACTTTAAGGAATCAAAGTTTCTATTTTCCATGATTTCTAAGAACAAACTTCTGTGATTTCTGCCTAAAAGTCCTTGGAACGCCCACACATATGACCCCTTGTCAATCAATACAATATATATACCTCAGGCAATTAGAACTAGAACAGACATTGGAAATGGCAAGTTAATTGTGTTTAAATATCACAATGACCTTTACGTGGCACAGATGGGAAATGAAATGGGAGCTTACCAGACACTATTAAAAGATCAGGGAACATTAACCTTAAGGGTTTCTGACTGGCATTTTGAAAGACATTTGTTTCAGTAAAAATCTACTGAAATCAACAATACTCTGCAAAGATTTATGACCTTTCATATAGAAAACAAACATTTTGAGATTTGTGAGATATATTTTGCGACATTTAGGGACCGTTCTTTATTGACGTCAACCAAAATCCAGCCTTTTTTACCCCCCCCCCTTGTCAACTTTTTTCGGTCAATTTGCCTGGTTTTCTCTCTTTAAAGTCACCCCTTGTCAACTTTTGCTGACCCCCCCTTCTTGGTTGGCGTCAATAAAGAACGGTCCCTTAGACAAGATAAAAAAAATAACAGATTCTCATCACCCCGACATCATGAATTTGTAGCTGCATGGGTTTTGATAGATTTTCACATTTTAAAGGGCTAAAAGAGTGCTTTTTAACCTTGTCATTTTCAAATTTCCCTTGAAGGGTCTTTCCATAGACAAATTGAGTGTTGAATTGAACTTATGGATTGATTAGTTTTGAAAATTAGCCGCTGGGATGGAGACAGAATAGGGGTGTTTTGGGACAAAAAGTGCATGCCTCAGAAAAAAGTGATAAGAATTTGAGAATCTTTTGTTTTATTTCATCTTGAAAAAATAAAAACCAAAATCATATCAATATTATGGAGAGATAAATACACACATTTTAGAGATTGGGAATAAGGAGTGTGTGTTGTATTCTTAAGATATAATATTCAACTAAAGTATTTCAAAATCTCATTATCTTATCCTTGTAGTTTTATTAAACTGGAGGCTTTGGTTGAAGGGAATCACTTAAGTGTTGAAACATTATTTTCATAAAGAAATAACTAATCGCAAAATCAGTCTAGGCAGATCCGTCATATAGAAAATTCATACAAGCACTCTCACACAAAAACACACCGACATATATACACATATATCACAAAAGCTCTCTATCAACGGACCAATTTCAATTGAGAAAATACATGGAATATGAAAATGTGCCATATGAATCAGAATCAAACTTAGAAAAATGAAAAGTAGTTTGCTTACAAACAGTGAAAGAACAACAATAAGGCCTGATCTGATCTACAGCACTAATTACACATAAATTTTTTAGTCTGAGCTTTGAGGTTGAGCTATCTGCTTGACTTATGCTATTGCCTATCAGGGTGTGTGAATTATAGTGAAAGCGCAGCAAGTTCTTATTTCAACTATCATTTTAATATGAACTGTCCTAACAAACCTAGTTTAAAATAATGGTTTTAAATATGAACAAGTGCATATTCACTGTGAGTAGAAATGGTTTCCAAATTATAAAGGAAACATAGCAACAACAAAAACTATTATTATTCATAAATTTGAGAATTTTTTTTGAGAGGGTTCTTAGAAGAGCATCTGTGCAAGATTTCAGGTATCTAAGTCTAACAATGTATCTACTGTGTGAGAGACATAACGTGGCTGGTCGCAAATAATGACTTTAAAACTGAAGTTACCTATTTCTTAATTCATACACCGTTGGAGAAAAAAAAAACCCATTTCTTAAAGAAACACAAATCTTACAACAGTACAGTGGCTCCACCAGATGTTTACCATTAAACCAAAGGCATAACCAACCCAAATGTAGCTAGCAAAAAGTATACCTGTACATACTTTGTGATTTACTTGAGTAGGTCATTACAAAGAGCAATGCTTTAAGAATTAAGCTTCAGAATTGATTGACAAATTATGTTCTAACCTTTTCTACGTCTCATTTGCTAAGTTGGTATATATTTCAGCACAAGTCCTTAACCCTCAGTTACACATTCTTTGCCAATGCTTTTTATTCTCCTAAAGGATGAACTACATTTTCATTTTTAGAGAAGCTGGTGTTGATAGAGTTATTTAGTTTATTGTTTTTTAAATAAAAAAGGCAGTAAATAAATTTTGTGCACAGATAATTGTAGAAAAAAATAATTAAAATAACTTTTCTCAGTGAAAAAAAAGTTTGTATATAACAACTATAACACAGATAACATTTTAAAAAAGACAAGGAAAAAACACTATTAAAAACATGTAAGTCAAGCTGATTACCACAGCTGCACAGTACAGATTACAACATTATCATTCTAATGATCATATCATCATCTTATAAGCCTCACTGATATGTCCTACACAATTCCAGGGGATGGAATATTTTTGGTTCTTTGACCCTCGCCAAAAAGACTTGCATAAAAAGTGTCCCACATTAACGTCCCAACCAAGCTCATAGACCATTGTTTAAACTCTTGCATGAGAGGCAAAGATATTGCCTCAAAGCTACCATACTTCCCAAGGAGCAATAAAAAGATACAAGGTTAATATGTAGGTTAACGCATCAGGAGAAGAAGAAAGCAAATGTGTTAAAAATGCTAGGACATTAGTAAAAGTTGGCAAAGACCAATGGAAAATGATGTTATATAACAAAACACAAAAGCGTTAACACTAATCACCTTTTTGTCCAGAAGATCCTGCCAGTTGATAGAGCCAAAGAATCTGTGACCTTTGATCTCTGCAACATCTGATTCTCCACCTCCCAATCTGAAATTTAAAAACTATGTCAGTTCTTAGTTCTTGTTTCGCATGTCAGCTTTCAGCACACAATAATATGGTTAGATTTTTATGGCACCTTACTTACGTTAAACTTGATGGACTCCTTTGTTTTTTAATTTTGCCTAAATGACACATTTTTCCAAATTCAACCTTTGATTTCCAATCACAAGGGATATTTCACAACACATCAACTGTAACTTACACAAAAAGAACCATCATTTTATCTTCTGCCTCTGATAGAACTTGGTGCTAGATCCTGCCTACCCTCAGAAATCAATGTCCATGTACTTTAAGACTTAAGGGGCGCTGCAGGAGCATCGGTAGCACCGCTGGGTTAGAAGCGAAGGCCGTCATGTGACTTGTCACCACGACGTGCTGTGTTCAAATCCCTCGAGCGATGTTGATTTCAGTGCCCCTCAGTTCACTCAGCTGTTAATTGAGTACCCGACTATAGGCAGTGAATGTCTATGTAAGATTGCTA
>JAUUEB010011789.1:0-17146 GCA_032362205.1 Clione limacina
GGGTCAAGCCCCCCCCCCCCTTTATTTTCCCTGTTGCCGCCCCTGCTCTGACCTTTGTTTGGGAAGAGAAGCACAGAAATGCTAATCAACAAAACATTATTGCATGTAAAAGTTTGTTAACCAAAAAGAATGAAACCGTTAGTTTTTGGATAGTCGACTTCTTTCAAGCTGATAGTAAGGAATTCAGTGAAAACATTTCATATCAGCAAATGGTTCTCGTGATCCAATATCATCTTTCAAATGCAAAAGTTGTCCTTTTTAAGACTTTAGACTGTTGTCTAATTTCCTCTCATTTCACTTTTATGGTGTACAATGACTCTGTCTGATTCAATAATGTTCTCATGTGTTATCTTACAGGCTCTGAAATGTCCGTGTGGACAGATTTTTTGCCTGAATATTATCATGAATTTGTCACATTTTGCCAGAATTTCCAAGATTTGCCTGGATTTTCCTTAATTTCAAATTGGTACTGGAATTTCCAATATTCTCCCAAAGCTGAAGAGCTACCTGCTCCTATCTTGTACAATTGTGTAAATATTTTAGACTGATACCTATGATTATATATATGCCAATCTGTACAGAGTAACTCTAGTTTCATCTTGGGCTCCATATATTGTTGTATCTAATTTATTCTCATGTATTCCTCAGGTGTCCATGCAGGCTACAATCTATTAGACTGGTATCACAATGTGTACCCCAATGTGACAGAGACCAGTGGTCAGCCTGTGGAGTGTGTACAACAAGCTGGGGAGATTCTATATTTGGTAAATCTATATAGATCATTTATAATTAGAAATCTTCTTCATATTTTTGCTTTGTTGTTTTTGTAATTATTCTTGTTTTATTTATGACTCTTTATGTTTGTTTCTTTGTTTGCTCTCAGCCTGAGGGATGGTACCATGCTACACTCAACCTTGGGGACACAATCGCTGTAGGTATACAGAAAAAAGACCCCGTAAAAATGACAGAAATTCTAGCATATCAAGGTATTATGTTTTACTAGAAAGATAGATTGTTTTTTTCTCTTTTTATTTAATCTTTCAGATCAGTCTGGGGATAAATTAATCCTAAATAATGCATTTATGTAAGAAAAAAGGATGGGTAGAAGACTGTCTAGTTCAAAATTCTAATGTTTTTCAGACAATTATTTTTAAGCCTTTTGTCATATGGGTAGATGTTTCTATTTTTATCAGTTTTTCAGTGTGTAAAAGTTCACATTCTTATTTGAATAACGCATTGCCATGCAGATAGCAACTAGATGTAGTAATGCAAATTTTGATACAACTCAAAAGATTAAAATTGATGGTAGACAATGAAAGCGCCATCCGGTAAAAATTAAAAAAAGTAAACCTACCTACAAATTATAGCACTCTAACAGTCTAAATAAAAGGTACCTTCTGAAGAGACATAGTGACAGCCCTCTGCATAAAGGGAGGCACAAGATGTGTTAAAAGCAAACCCTGTGTTGATAGAGGTACAATAAGGCAAAAATCAGTCAACAGTAAGAATTGTCTACATTCAAGCCTGTACTGTAGTAAACCAACAAAAGAAACAAATAAACCTGAAAACCTGTTGAAGTTTTTTTCTTGAAGGCGTCTACATATATCTGTGTTGGCATGAAAGCGGTTTTGACATTACATATTGAAGATCTGTTTTCATTTTTTTAGATCCTTTACATTTGCACAACAAAAAGGTGTAATAAAAACAAAGAACTTACAAGTTGTAACTTTTTTTCATTTGCCATAACAATAAATCCATTTCTGCTTCAATTTGTTTGAAAAATGTCGTTTATTAAATAATGTTTATTTATCATTAATCCTTTCCAGCGAGAGATCTAGATGGCCTTATAGCAAATAATCAAAAACTGGATCGAGGCAGGCTCTACCGTCAACAATTGTTGAAAATATATCAAGAACTGATACAGCTATTACCAGGTACACAAATAACTCATTACCAATTACTTTCCAAATAACTCATAACCAATTACTTACCAAATAACTCATTACCAATTACTTACTTATGTATTATTATGAAAATAACTTCTCAATATTTCTTATTCTCATCACTTCAATGATGAAAGAATAAGTGAAGAAAGCAGGGGATGTAACACTTGATATACAGTAGTTTCCTTATTTTTAAAGAGTTGCTTTCCTTTTTTGTTTTAATATTTAGAGCATATTATATGACTATTGAGGGCTACTAAGTCTATAAAACCACTATTTTTTTGAAAAAGTGTATATGTTAAACTTCATGCTAAAAAATAAACAACCAGCTTAAATAGAATGTAAAAAGAACAGACCCATTGAAGTGTTTACTATAACTTTCATATTCATATCTGCAGAGAGTACAGAGGTCATGATGAGGATTGGTAATACTCTGTTTGACATGGAGCGCTATGAGGAGTCCATCCAATGGCACAATAAGGCCATTGATACAGATCCATTCTTCATTGTTGCCTATCTGAATTTAGGAAAAACTTTAGCCAAGGTGGGTCATTTGTTGTTGGTACCAATTGAAAACAAGACAGGACTCTTATTTTCTTTTTCTTTTTTGCTACAATTTGATCAATTAAAACAGTATAATTATCATGTTTCTTGTATGTTGTACAATATTGTGTACTCAGAAAAAGCAAAAGATGCTTAGATATTATCACATTCCTGAGCCAAATACTGGCCAAGAGCTCACTCACGGCTAATTTTGATTTCAAACAAAAAAACGATCCAAGAGATAAAATCTGACAGTATGTTAAAGACCTTACTAAAACTAAGGAAATCTCACCAGGTTTTGTGCTAATTCATCAAGTTCTTAAAGGACTTAACATAACAACATCAGTGGTTCAATTACTCAGACTCTGCCCCGATAGCAGAAGGTCAGATGTTTGAATTCTGGCGGGTCATACTTTAACCTTTTAAAAATTGGCATTAAGAGATTAGTTCTAAGACTGGTTTGACCTGGTGTCAGTTTACTGTAACTGGTTAGGATGCACAAGTGCTATCCCTTACATCCTATGTATGGCAGCATTTAAAATGTCCTAGTAGCATGTCCCCTATATATCCTACCATGTGTTGATGACCCCCCTTACAAAATTACATCAGCAACAAATTTAGTAATATAGTAGACCAAATTAACTTGATCGAAGGAGCAAATTGTATTATGCTCTGTATTAATATGACAAATTCCATCATTATTTTAATTTCTCATTTTTTATTTTTTATTCTATTTTATTGTTCAATGCAGTTGAGAAGATATGAGGAAGCAGAAGAATCATTTCTAATGGCCATCATGTTGTCACCAAACCTGTGGGACTGCTATAAGGAGTATGGAGAGTTTCTTGTCCGACGTGGTCGTAAAGCTGATGCACTGCCTATATACAAAAAGGTTTGGTTTATCCACTTTCATTATCAGCAGTATTTATAAGAATTTTCAACTTACTATGTGTAAAAAAGTTGACCCATTAAATGTCAATATTGTTTATACTCCTAAGTCAATTTCAATATGGTAAAGGAGATAAAGGGATAGCACTCTTGGGTCTTTCAATACTCCCAAATTTTTTGGTTTGTTTAATTAGCTTATAGCTTAGAAGTAACTTTTATGTTACTTTCTGCTACCCTGACAACTGCTGAGCATGCCCATGACCTGTATCTCACATGCTTTTTTTAATTGGCTCTGTGTATCAAAATAAATATTTCTTTTATGTCCCTAGGGTACTGAGTTGATGCCGGAAATGCTTCCATTTTGGTTTTTCTACCATGACTGTCAACAAGCAGTAGGGGACACAGATGGAGCAACAAACTCACAGAAAGTTATGGCAAAACTTAAGGCCAGGTCAAACAGCTGATGATCATCACATTTTTCTATCTTTTATATTCAAAACATTGTCTTATTTAGGACGTAAAATACGATCCTCTTATAAATTACCTTAATTGGTAAAATGATCCATGTTGAACTAAATCAAACAGTCTTCCAGAATATTCCAGAAGAGTTTACTTAAATCAAAACTTGAGGTAGAACATTTATGTTAGAGAAATTAATCCATACACTAAAGCTTATTGTCCTGATCATATAACATTCATTACAGTTTGAATTATTGATATTGATGTGAAGTGACATTTTTTATACAATGATGATTTATTTTTATACATAGCAAATAATTAGCGTGTTTTTTAACCAATTTTTGATGTGATATACAAGAAAATTGATTTTTTTGGTCTGCTTTTTTGACCGTTTATATTTTTATTCTCTGTCAACATTCCATGACATTTTCTTTATATGTATTTTCTGACCCTCATTGCTATGACAACAGGGTAAAACTGTTATTAAAGATTATATGTGTAATTGTTTTAATTTTTTAACATTTTACACAAATCATGACTCATGCCCGTTTATATATATATATACTTAGCAAAAAAACAACGCAACTCTTTCCTAATCAGCGATTTAACCGGATAACCGATCAGCCCTTTTTTTGCCTTATGATATATCAATTTGCTAAGTAAGTGTGAATTTTGTTTTCTTCTTGACTGTCTGTTTACACGATAACTTGAGTAATTTTGCTCAGATTTCATTCATTTTTAAAAAGGATGGTGAAGAAAGAGTATAGAATGTTTTCTATTTAAATTCACAAATATTTTAGAAAAATTGACTGAGTTATGGCCCTTATTGAAGTTTTTTGCTATGTGTACTTTTCTCTGATGGTTGTGGTTGTACTCTCTATAAGTACTCTTTTTTTCTAGTTTTAATCATGGTTACAAAAGTTATAAGAAAAAATATGAACAGCTTGAGATATAAGAAGAAGCGTCTGAGCAAAAAGTGAAATCTTTAAGTTTATATTGCAAATAATGCAAGCTTCAAAGTTCAACCTTAAACCTGACATGATTTTGACTACCCTGTATTATATTGAACAAATATATGAGTGGAACTGTTTATATTTTTGAGTAAACACAAAACCAATAAGCTAAAATTATTTTACCCTTGCTTAGATTTTGAGTGTTTGTGAAGCCAGAAAAGTAGAAAAGATATGATTAAGATTATTGTAATAAAACTACGGTCACAGTTGATACTTTTTTGTATTTTATAAAATTTTGTGTTATATTTCTAAACTTTGATCCAGTTTTCTGTCTTTTTGCCCTGCAAATTATATTTACTTTTTAATGTTTTTCTACTTATTTACATCACTGGTTGTGCCTTTTTATAATATGCAATTGTATTTGATGGTGAACCATGACGGATCTTTTTTACATAAATAAACTATAATGAGACACATTTGCTTTCAAACATATGTGATTTTTTTTATTGTTCCTGTTGATCCACAGTAAAAACTAAGTCTGGTAGTGTCATGTTTAGAGGGGGGGTACAATGAAACTCCTCATTCCCCAGACTAATTTTCAACATTGTTTAAATCCAAACTATCTGTCTTTTTGTGTAATGTTAAAAGGTCCTAAATTAACTACTTAATTGCTATGATCAGCAGTCTGTCTCATTATTATTTTTGGTTACAGTGAAACATTGTTTTATTATTGACATTGCCTTAGTATATAAATAAAGCAATATAGGAGAAGCATAGTTAGTGGTTTTGGCCATTATGGTTTTACTTTAGTTTGAAAATCTTGATTTACCAAAGAATATCTTTATTTTTGTACATACAAGGACCAACTTTATGAGTATTTCCATATGCAAAACAATACTGAATCCATTTATATTTATTATACAAAATCAGTTTGGTTGAAATGATGATTAGTCATTCCATTGATGCTTTCTGCCAATATTGTAATATAATGAATAAAAATGTCTTCCAACCACTTTAAAAAAAAAAAAAGATTTCCGTGGAGAGGAGCAATATAATGAGTCTAACGACTATTTTTCAAGTCCTACACAGTAGGGTATATATACCACCAAATAAATACACGGGACATTTCAATCAGTGTCGTTTGAAATGTATGCCGACAACTGTGCGGAACGATTGCGATCGTGACGGTAATCAAGGTAGTCACGATTATCGCAGTAGTCCCACTTATCAAGGTTGCAGTAATCAAGGTAGTTGCGATAATAAAGGTAGTTGGGGTAGTCACTGTAGTTTTTGTGTTTTTTTACCTGTTTCATCCTTTTTTGTCATGAATTAAGCGAAGATGAGATAAAGAAAAAGGTAATGTAATACACTAGCAACAACGAAAATATATGTTTTCAAAATTTGTAATTTTAATGTGGGTTTTAATACGCCTAACTTTTTCACGTTGTAATGCCACAATTTCATAATGAAAGAATTTAAAAAAAAACATAACATAAAATTCATCATTATAGTAACAATTCAATTTTGATAACATACATAAAATATCAAGTTCATGCATTGTTCACACAATAAAAGGACATGGGGCAAAAGCAGAATAACCTTGATATCATGTGCTTTTATCTACCACTGGCAATGTGTTCTTTAAATTATATCTATTTTTGTATTGCACATATTACTCACATTGGATTTTGCTACCTTAAATTTGAAGATATTGATATCAAATTATCAGCTGACAGACATGTCATGAAATCGTGTTGTAAAGCTGTGTTCAATAAGTAAGTTTCGATCCATGAAATTAACAGGGTCTTACTTTTAATGTATTGCCTACTCATCTAAGTTGTCATGTACTTTGACAGTTGGTATACAGTAGAGTCCGGTTAATACAAACCGCTCGGGACCGACCAAGTCACTTCGAATCATCGATAATTTATAATAAGAATTACTTAAACAAAGAGGGGGGAAATAGAAAGCTTTTTTTTCAAAGTTTTGGTCTGTTACTTAGTCCTTATAGGGCGATTTATATGATTTATATTGATGAACATCCACTTTTAGAACAATTTGTCCCATCTCATAGGTTCAGACTTCGAATCATCGATAGACTTTTTCGTATTAAGAGTTTTTTTTTATACTTAAACAAAGAGGGGTAAATCGGGACTTTAACATTTGCTTCGAATTTTTTATTATTTGTATTAACCGAGTTCGTATTACCTGGATTCTACTGCACCTTTATATTCAGGTTCCAAATCTTAAATCAATGTTGACCACTTATTTGAAACACATTTGTGACTGCCGATTAACTGCATAAACACCCTCCCTCCACATTTATCCAACATGTTGGGACCATGTATGTATTGAATTTCATAAAGATAGCTCAAATAATTCTAATTTTGTATCTTACAGAAACTTATGTATTAAACACAGTATTGCATGCACGACTGGCTTGTAATTCAAACCCTAGCTAACATCATATCAAGGCTCTCCTGTGTACATAGTAAAGACCTACATACTAAACAGATAGTTTAATTCAATCATAGCATCAAGTCAAACTGTACTTTACATGCAAAACATTTACACAATAGAGTTAAGAGTATTGATAAAAATTGTAGTCATAGTGAATGATAGATTCTGAGGATATGTGTATGAAATGTTGCACAAGTATAAATGGACGATGTTTATTTGTCAGAGTGATTTATGAACATTTCGATTAGTTAAATGAAAGATATTACAAAAGACCACTTCACTTAAGTATGAAATAATGAAAGATGCAGGTACAATTAAAGACGGTTTAAAATATTTATTCCATAAGCGTATGTTGTAAAACTGTTAGCTTGTACGTGTGAGAAGGGAAGATGGTCTTAAGTAGCTTTATGGGGAAAAACACATATTCAGGTGAAATAATTGAAGTGAAATGTTATCAAGGGTTATCTTTTTCCCTTCCTCTATCTTTGCAGTAACCGTAACATTATAAGATAAACAAAAAATAAGTAAAAAGTTTTGGCTTTTTACATCTGAGTTTGAGTTCCTTTTATATAAGTATTGATAGATTAAGTAACCGCGACGTTATCGTCAGGGCGTATCATACATCGTAACAACGCTTTATTCTTTTTGGGGACCTGTTCTATTTTCAACTTAATCTTTATAATAAAACTTGGTTGTTTATTCTAGTGTAAAGTATCTCTTAAGTAAATATAATTACATACTTTGTTGAGTATTGCTTTCTTAACTCTTTAACTAAGCTTAGTTTTTAGATAAATTAAATAGTCGGTAAACTTGTGTTATTAAGTTAATCTTGTAGAGGGATTTGATACGTTCTATTTTCATAAAATCTTATTAAGAGTAATTATTCTAGCCATTGTTATTATGTATGTTCAGTTATGTCCATGTGTTTTGATTTGCTTATAACATATATTTGTTAATTTTCTTCATGTGCTGAATGTATTGCCCAAGAGTGATGTGTTGGACTTAAGAATCGTTCAGCAGATCAGAGAACATCATTGCGACACCATTAGTGCGCACGTAGGAAATTCTTAAGCTAAGTCATTCATGTATTTTTGGTATTGTCAGTCAGTTTGTTTCGTCAAGCATACCCGTCATGTTTTGTTTTTGTATGATCTATCTTTATATTTATGTATTTCATGCATGTGTATTTTGATGTTCCCTGTATATATTCTTTTTGAGTAGGTAGTTTATTGACATTACTGACATTTGATTGCAGAATTATTGAATAGACTTTCATTTTGATTAACCTTTTTTATTAACTAAGTTCTCAAATTATTTACTATCATATTTCTTACTACAAACCTCTGATTCCCTCGGAAATTAAGTTAACTACTAGGTAGCTAGATAGTATAAAATATTTCATCTCTATAATTCTTGTAATAACCTAATTGACATTTTTGTTTTCTAAATTTCTAAAAGTCTTTAGTTTAAGATTTATTTTTTATTCTCAAATATTTTCTTTGCTGTACATTTTGTCAGTCGTCATAAAGATATCTACATTTATCTCTTTCATGTTTCTTAAGTTTCTTAAGGTTGGGTGGCGTGTTATTGAACAGAGTTATTTTTTCTTGCTCAGTTTAATTGACGTATTTTTTTAAACAAGCCAGTTGTAAATTGTAAGTGAGTTCGTAGTCGTGTTTTGTTGTGAGTTGTCGTGACTGTCTCAGTCGTGCGTATTTATTTTTTGTAGATTCGCCTCGCTGTTCTTATCGTCCGTTAATCATGTTGTCCTGTATTTAATTTAATGTGTGTACTTTAGTGTTGTATTTACCTTGATTCCACTTATTTAGTACTTAGTAATATTAATAGATCTTAGTGTTTTCATTATTTCTGCATTTTCATGAATGCATACCTTAGGTACACTGTAGTAGATGTGTAGTATTGGTATAGCACGTAGTGGCTTCTTTAGTAATTAGTTGGTATAATTTTGTCTGCATTTTCGGAACGCATACCGTATGTACACTGCAGTAGTACTTTACTAGTTATGGTGTGACAACTTGTATTTTTCAAGTAATTACTTACAGTGATAGGTTCTTTGGCTTGATTGTACATAATTTGTCTATATTACTATCACTGATTTTTATTTGCCTTTAGTAATTTATTTTGCCTTCTTATTTGTGGCAATCATGAAGGACTTGGGTGATTTAGTCGCCTTAGGTGAAAAATTTTGTCTTGAGTCTGATAAAATAAGAGAGTTTGCTCAAGCCGAATTGAGTAAATATGAAAAGAAAATGGAAATATTTAAAGCTGAAGAGAAAGACAAATTTGATCGGGAAATGAGGCTTCTAGACAGAAAAGCTCATATTGCTAAGAGTGAGCGGACTATAGCTGAAGCATCAGGCGGAAGAAGTCACGCTCCTCACGTCCCGACTTTTAAATTCTGAAGCTGGCAAAATTGCTAGACAGAAAACTGAAAAACAAATTTACAAATCCAAGAAAAGATATGATCTGAAAGCAAAGCATAGATCATTATCTATTGGTGATCAAGTTATGTTATTTGTACCATGTGGTACTAACAAGATCAATAACGAATGGAAGGGTCCTTTTGAGGAAGTTGATACTGTACCAAGGTCAGTAGTTAATTATGTCATTGACATAATTTGTTGCCAGACCTCAACATTTGGTGCCTAGTATTGAAACTATTCAAAACTTAGATGTTGCTAGGACTGATGTTGTCACTACGTTATCAAAGTACAGATGTTTATATGGTTGATGACAACCAGAATGACAATATTGATTCAGATTGTTTTTCTAACATTGTATTGCCGTCTCTTGAACAGACAGAGACTGTTGGCGACGTTAAAGTCAGTAATGACGTGTCTGATAAGCAGAAATCTGATTTAGAAACAGTATTTTATGACTGCATTGAGATTTTCTCAGATATGCCTAATATGACTCAACGTACTGAGCATACCATTGGATAAGTGAGTAATCAACCAGTTAAGTTGAAACCATATACATTACCGTTTGCTTCTGAGCAAATTGTCAACGATGAAGTTGAAAGCATGTTTGATACATGTGTTATTCAACCTAAAAATCTACCTTATACTTCTCAAATTGTATGGGTGAAGAAGAAATATAACACAGCAAGATTGTGTACAGCATTGATTTATAGTATAGCATTGTATAGCATTTTGTTTACATTTATTCCTTTGTTTAAACTGACTGAGATGGGTATGCCAGACGAAATGAACTTGAACAATTGCAGTGGCAGACATACAGACTAAATTATAAAGTTATTTTTTTATTACATCTGATATTTCCAAACCCTTTTGTGTTCAGACAGATGCCACTGTCGTTGGGCTTGGTGGTGCATGCTACAGGAGCGCGATGGTGTTCAGCGTCCCTGCCTTTTTATCCGCAGGAATCTTGATGATAGCAAGCTCGCCAGATTCCTGCTAGGATCCAGCTTTAGTCTTCACACAGACCACCATCCCAGAATTCATCAACAGCGGAACGACTTCAAAATCTGCCACTAGGTCTTAAATCAGCACCAGATCGACCTCATTGATGGAGAGTCAGATGTCTTTGCGGATTACTTGTCAGGGAACTCCCTTAAAACTATAAACATATGCATGTATAGAGAGCTCTAACAAGTATTGGTTGAAAGTGAAGATGTCGTTTATTAAATGTGGTTAGAATAACGTCCCTCTTTAAGGGATAAGGGCAGGGCAATAGGGCAGTAACCAGACGGAGCGGACTACAATCAGATACATCCGCCCGGACTTCCTGAGTGTGAATACAAGCCATCTGAAGAAGCCGGCAAGGCAGAAACTCAGAGTTATGGCAGGTTAGTCCAAAGTTATCAGTCCCTCTTCATATCTCAGTCGGTAGAGCATCAAGCATGATCCCCGCTAATGAAGGATATTTTTCACTTCAATTTGTATATGACCCATCCCCCCTTCATCCCTACCAATAAGTCTTGATTGAGTACTATAATAGCCCATAACTACAAAATTTGTCATGAAACTGACTTAAATTTGCATCTAAAGTGTCCATATTTTCTAATAATGCTTACTTGGAGCGTATGTACGGCAAAGATACAGTCATATATCTAACAGTATGAGCCACAGCATGGGAAAAAATAATGAAACATATTTCACTCTGACAAAAAGATTCTTTTTATAGGCTCTGTTAGCCTGTGTAAAAATAAGAAAGTTATTGAGAGTTATTATACCCCAATGCACATGGGGGTTACCATGAAAATATGTTAAAAAAAAATTATTCTTCGATATGATGCTGCGCAGATAACCATCTTTTAGTGGGTACAGGGTATAAAAAGTTGAAAATCTGAAATCAACATCCCGCAGTTAAGCGTAGAGAGATTTTTAATAATCAAAAAGGGTTAAACATTCAAACCATGAACCATTTTTTCATGTACTGTCAAACGTAATTTTACCTTGTAACATTTACAGCATTTTGAGCATTTAAATGGTGTTATAGCTTTGTGTGTACTTTCATGCTGTGTCAAATTTGATTTAATTCTGAAACATTTAGAGCACTCTAAGCATTGAAAAGGCTTTAAATCTGTGTGTACACTTTCATGTTGTTTCAAAGTTGATCTCTGAGTGAAACATTTAGAGCATTCTGAGCATTTAAAAGGTCTAAGATTTGTGTGTGTCCTTTTATGGTTTATCAAAATTGATTTTGTACTGAAAGATTGTGAGCACTCTAAGCATTTAAAGGCCCTCAAACCTTCGTGTATAATTTTATGCAATCTCAAATGTGATCTTAGTTTGAAGAATGTACAGCAATCTGAGCATTTAAAGAGCGGCAAAGCTTTGTGTGTTTTTTCATGTTGTTTCAAAGCTGATTTCTGAGTGAAACATTTAGAGCAATCTAAGCATTTATGAGGCTTAAAACCTGTGTGAATGTGTTCATGTTTTGTTAAATTTGATTTACGGTTGAAACACTTTGAACATTCTAGGCATTGAAAGGTAGCTACACAAGATTGCCTGTTTTTTAAAAATGAGTCAACTGTTTGTGGTTCAGCATGAGGTCTATGGACACTTGTAGATGATTCAGATAACAAGTCCTGTTGTGAACCAAAAATAAGATTGCTGCTCATAAGGGTATTGTCTGTAAAAGATAAAGACAAAAACACATGTTTAAACACATAAAAAAGGAAATTGAGTTGTCAGTCTTCATGAAATTTAATACAATAAAATGGATTTTTGTAAGCCAATTGTTATATTTTGGCGAAGAGACAAGATTCAAAAACAGTTGTCAAGCGCAGAAGTGAGTGACAAAATTTGCCGTTATTCCTAGGAGGTCGTTGTTAAAAAAAAATCTGAAAAATGTTTCCGCTCTCTTGCAAACTATATTTAAATGACATGCAGAAACCTTTGCAAAGGTTAAATCTGTTCTCAATCAGACTAGCTATATATCTTGCTTACCAAATAGAAACTAGGGGGTGCCCCTGTTCACTTATAATTATTTTTTTAAAGCCATTATCACGTACCACACAATGCAATGACTTGAGTACTCAGATCTTCAGTTAGTGCCTTTGATAAACAGCTTGTATGGCTCTTGTCATTTTTCAGGCCACAAACAAATCGATGAGAAAGGGAGAAGGTGAGTACATTATAAGCTGAGAGGTGTATTTAAAAAATAATTAAGTTTTATACCTTGATTGTTGTCAGTCAAATGATCTTCATCCTTTTTTATGATGTTTGACGAATTCTCTTGAATCAATAGCGAATGATAGTCACAGCTGTTTTCTTCAATCTCTGTACCAGTGCTTTGATTACTTCGAAAAGATTGTATGTCTTCTGTTGTTATTGACTTGTTCTTTATAGAAGTGTCATGAGCTATATATGAATTGTGGCTCAAAATTGAAACATTTTCCTCTTTTATTTGATTGCTTTTTTCTTTAGACTGACACATCAGTTTTTCTAAGTCTGTCGTAAAATTTGAGTTTCCAAATAAATTCTGACCTCCCTTAAAACTATATGCATTGTCAACAACTTCACTTTTCACTAAAAAGCCAACATTTGGTTTTAATTCAAAGCTTGCACCTGAGTCTTTATGATAATCATTACATTTTGCTGATACATTAAACTTTGTTTCTACATTTTTCTGGTTGTCATGAGTCTTCAATTTTTCCTCTTGAAAATCACAACCGGTAGCTGAAACGTCTTGCTGAAAGATTGAACTGTCTTCCTTTTTGACATTCCATTGTATGTCTTCGTGTTTGAATTCTTTGATAACAATCATTTCACTCACTAGATGAGATTTGAGACAAGAAGAGTAATTGTACATATTTGGTTTTAAATCTTGATCAACATAAAAAGAGAAAGATGAACTTTGTTTTATGTTCTCACACTTAATACTATTTAAATCTAAACAAGATGGAGTGTTCTCTGCAGATTGTGATACAAACTTTTCATCACAATGAATATCTCCATGAGATTCCAAATCAGACTTGATAGGATTTTCATTACAAAACAAATTCACAAACTGTGGTTCTGCCTTGATCAAAATGTCTGTGCCTTGCTTGAATTCAGCATTCCTAACACTTGTTGACATGATTGTAGTTTCTCTGTTTTATTTACGTTGTTATTAGTTGTAGTCTTGAGAGTATCATAAAAATGATATCTTATTTATTTTTTGATTTTAAGAAAAAGTGACAGCATCATATTCTTCTGCATCACATCTATTTGAAAAGATCCATCCTTTGTCTGAAAATGAAACAAACAATATATCTTTAATATATATGAAAACATAAACTTTAAGTATAATAAGCATTTAACCCTGCTGCATGGAGAAGATTTCAAATAAAAATACTAAAGATTATTTCATACCTGTGTGATGTTTGTTTTTTAAAGATCAGATTCCCTAAAGGGCAAAAGCAAAAGTTTACTGTGTTGTTATGAGGCTTTTATTGTGTGGTTAAATTTTATAATGTCATTTCTAGCTCTATCAGTCTAAGAAAATGAACAGTTTGTAGTCTTCACTGTTTTGTTAAAGAAAAGCAACCAAACTACTCATCTTGATTTGACCAAGTTGACTAAGTCAGAGGTAGTATGTGAGGTATAAATAAAATGACATTCATCTGCCATAGTTTATGAAAAAAGGAAGTGAAAATAAAACTTGAAGAAAAAACAAGTTTTTAGAAGAAAGCTATGGCATTGTTGACTTCATTGTCTATAAAACAGTAAAAAGGGTAAATAAGAATAATGTAAGATAATAGAAAAGGGAGAACAAAACCTCTGACTAAGCATTGGGACTACTTATCAAGTTTATTTTAACATATATTTAAGGGTTACATTTAAGGGACCGTTCACATATTACGTAATCAGTTTGGGCAGGAGGGTCTGGCTATTGATTACAGATATTATGACTATAAAGAAAGATCAACCGTCAACATTTGAGCAAAATAATTACGGGGGGGGGGACAAAATGGGCAAAATTTTGATTACGTAATATGTGAAATGTCCCATAGATAAAATATAAATGAATATTAAGTTCATGTTATAGTCATGTTATAGTCGCGCCCTTATTTTTTCACACTCTTTTGACCAAATTTAAACTTCAAATAAATAATTCCCATTATATTCAACTATATATTTTCTTGAAGATATTCCATTTAAAGAGGAATTCAATTTTTTTAAAGGTAGGTTTGACCTTTTTCAACATGATTATTTATTTGACATCAATCGTTCAAGAAAGCAAGCAAAAAGATTGATAATTTCTACTACTTTGTTATTATAAGTTTATAAAGATATCTCCAAACCACATGAATATTCCTGACTAAGTCTGGAAATATCATGGTGAACTTCAGGTTCTTGGATGTGCGGGTTCAACTCTTGCTGGCGACTGGAAACAAAACCCTATTTAAAATAAAAGCATCAAAAGACAAGAAATTTGCGTTTAGATATCAAATCATGAATTCGATTAAAAATGTATCATTAAAAAACTAATTAAAAGAAACTAAAGGATGGTATCTTTAGATAACATAGTGGGAATTTATGATCGCCTCCAGCATTTTTAATGTTGAACACACATTGCCAATTTAGTTTTTTTTTTTAATAATACAACAATTGACCAAGCCTCCAATAGTAGACAAATATATTGTATTGCTAATCACAACCTATGACAGAAGCATTAACATCATATAAAATCAAATAAACAAAGACAGCTGATCATTTCCTGGCAGACTGTACTAGGGAGGAGGAGTGCCGGGCCCCATCCCTAGAAGGGGTCCACCTACTGCTACTGGAGGTCCCCCCCCACCTTGTCTTGCCCGGCTAGGGGGCAGGGATCGGGGGTAAAAGCTACTGGCCAAAGAAACAAGAACATCAACATTATCCACTGGAATGCTGAAGGCATCTACAGGAAAAAGATCCCATTGGTACAGAGACTAAACGAAGAGGATGTGGACATTGCATGCATTCAAGAGACACACCTTAAGGGAAAACACCGCTTTAAAGTCAAGGGTTACCAAGATTTTCGTCACGACAGAAAAAGGACGACAAAAGGAGGTGTGCTGATCTTAGTCAAGAACTCCATCCCAGCCCAAGACTTTACATTAGAGACAAATGAACAAGCTGAAATCCATGGTGTAAACGTAAAGATTGGAGATAGTCAGCTGAAGATCTTCAATGTCTACTCTCCCCAAGACAAAGCTCTGTCCCTTGATCTTATGCAGACAGATGACAAGAACTGCCTCATTGTTGGAGATTTTAACAGTCACTCAGAGGCATGGGGATACGAAGAGTCAGATACCAGAGGTGAACAGGTTGAAGACTGGCAAGTGGACAACAGACTTGTACTCATTAATGATCCAGACGACCCACCATCTTTCTTCTCTAGAAGATGGCTTACAAGCTCTACACCAGACCTTGCCTTTGCTTCAAATGATATGGCCAGAATATCAACCCGAACAGTTTTAGACCAGCTTGGGGGAAGCGATCACCGCCCAATTAAAATTAGCCTTGACCTGGGATACAAACCCCAAGGAGCAAAGGTCTTTCCAAGATGGAACTACAAGAAAGCTGATTGGGAAAGATTTTCTGACCTCACTGATCAATACTCCATGAAAATAAACAACAAGAGAGAGAATGCCAACACTAAGGTCAAATCCATGAACAAGATCATCTTACAGGCAGCAAAGGAGACTATCCCTCGTGGAGCAAGGAAAAACTACCAGCCCTACTGGAGTGAAGAACTGAAACAGCAAGCTGATGCTGTGGAAGAAGCCAGAAAGCTAGTGGAACAACAGCCCTCTATTACAAATAATATTGCTTTTAAAGCAGCAAGTGCAAAACACACTCAAACTTTCATTCAGGAAGCACGGAGCTCTTGGCAGAAAAAGACATCTGAACTTAACTTAGACAAAGATGGCCACAAGCTTTGGAATCTAGCACGCACCTTGAATGACGAGAGTACAAAAAGCTCCCCTATCACACTGCAGAAAGATGGAGAACTCATAACTGGGCGTGAGTGTGCAAATGCCTTTATTGACCAATATGCTGCCACTAGTGATTTGGAAGTCCCCAGAGAAAGGCAGAGGGAAATTCTTCATGCACAAGAAGCCGATGGGGAACCAGCATTTGAAACCTCGATGAATACACCCTTCATCAAGGAAGAATTAGAAGATGCACTTCGGACCCTACCTCTCAAGAAATCTCCAGGGCCAGATCAAGTTACCAACGAGATGTTATTACACCTTGGACCGAGATGCAAGAAAAAGCTGCTACAACTGTTCAACGACGGGTGGAGAACAGGGACAGTGCCACAAATCTGGAGAGAGGCCAACATGATACCAGTACACAAACCTGGGAAGGATAAGACGAAGGCAGAAAACTACCGACCAATTAGCCTGACCAGTTGTATGGGTAAACTAATGGAACGACTCAT